>DWEM01003368.1:0-10782 GCA_018245935.1 Agara belti belti | reverse complement strand
CAGCCCGATCGGTTTAAAATTGACAAAGTTTCATACAAACTTTCATCCCCTATTTTATCCCCTTGGGGATAGAATGGAACAAAATCCTTTCTTAGCGGATGCCTAAGTCATAACATCTACCTGCACGCCAAATTTCAGCCCGATCGGTCCAGTGGTTTCGGCTGTGCGTTGATAGATGACTATGGCAGTCAGTCAGACACCTTTGAGTTATATATATTTAGATATTTTTATGACACTTTTGAATTCGTGTCTGTTTTTAATCATAACTAACGTCTATATGTATTTAGAACTAGCTGACCGTTTGTATGTATGGTTTGTTTATCGTACAAAAACAGTCTGCACAATGATCTCCTCGTTTCAAACGTTGATTCCGAATCGATCCGAACAATATTAACTCAATGAACGCGTTCCATTCTGAGAATTGAGATCTCTCGGCACTGGGTTCAGACTAAGTAGCGCCTCTGTTGCACTCAAACGTTGAAATCCCTTACGAGTGTAAGACTCAGACACTATTACTACGAACAAATGGGGTGGCGGGGAGGCTGGGAGGGGTCGGACGTAGACGAAACACCTAGGCAACAGGTTACGTTGCCCAGCAACCCCGCTTGTATGTACGTAGCTAGCTGTACTTGTGTTACGAGGCACTCGTATTTATCTACACAATAGATAGACAGCAACCATCGCTCGGTATGTACACCGCAAGTGGGTATTGTGACGTGTTATAGCGAACAAAACTAGTTGTGTATCGCATCTGGTCGCCCACATCATTCGTCGGTTATCATTATAATGCTGCTCATTAATTTTATTCGTTATATCATTGTATGATTCGATTTCGATATTCACCAGTCCGGTCAATATTCAAATTGGCAAATAAAATCTAAGGCATGATTCACGATAATGTATTAAAGACTATTTTGTGAAAAACCAGAATTATTTTTGTTAATTACAAAACAACTTGATTGGTGTAAAATAACACATTTGTTATTAACCAAACGCAATTCTAACATTTTGACAGTAATGACAATATCAATGTTCTGTGTACAACGATGTATTGAATAACCATTGAAAATTGAATAACAAACCAAAGACTTATACATACATGAATTACAAATTGGGAATAACGTGGCGTTTTATCTGTCATTTTATTTATTTTTTGTATACAGAATTGTGTAGACAAAATAATTCTTGGATTACAATTACTTGCGGCAACTCAATCATGCATGAAAAAGTGTCAATCGCCCGGTTCTATCGAGGAGTTTGGATTCGTCGAGAGCAATCGAAGGAATGAGTCTCGACTTTTTACACTCGCTGTGTTATCAGGTGTCAGAGACCACTCCGAGGGAAGTAGTTAGCGAGACAATTTAATCCACATTAACTAGATTTCAACGAGACTGGCGTAACGTCGTTTGCCGGGTAATTAAAAATAGCTATCGCTACTGACAACGGAGTAGAGATAATGAAATCGAATTCCATCACAGTAAATCATGCCTTAGATATGTTGTACTGTAATAGCTCAACGATGCAAATTAGCGCATCCAAGAAAATCGATGCGACCAGTCGTAAGCCGAAAGAAAATAGTTTCAATTGTCATATACTCATTGACTTACAATTATTTGATGATATTATTATTATACACTATTGTCCAATTCTTTATCACTTCTGGAAAATGTTGCACGTGCATCGTTCCAGATGTTCATTTCCTTTAGTTGCATTTTTTTTATGTTATGAGAGTAGTGAACGAGCTGGCAGCAGTCACGAGTGGCCGCTGCCGCCCATGGACATCTGCGACGGATCTCTAATAGGGCTGTAGGATTTTGACTGGTAGTATGAATTCAGTTAATAGATGTTAATAAGAATTAGTTGGATAGTTGCATATTATGGACAAAATATTTTATTACATTTTTAGTAACGCAGCACTTTTATTCATTTATTTTGTACTAACATAGCAAGCTAAAATTTGCTTACTACAAGTACTAAAAGCATTTGTGCTTTTAATTACATTATCTATCTAGCTTACACAGCTAAAAATATAGCTTTGACGAGTTTTACTAAAACAATGCAATGAAATAACATTGTCCTAACTATAACGATGCGTAGCTCGGTTTAAGCCAAAACAGCGCATCATTTATAAGTAGCTAAAATGATTTTTCAAGGATATTTAAAAAGAATAAATAAGATGGCTAAATTTATTTCACAATCACATTAATTCTATTTAATTAGTATCAATGTTAATATTTGCTAAAGCAGTATTTGCATTAGTTCTGTTGAAATGATAATGGCCCTAGGGCATTCGTGCATATTTTATGCGATACGCTGAGTTTGGATACGGAGGCTGACTTTGACTGACCTGTTTTTCGTGTGGTTGGTGACCGTAACTGTTAGATTAGGGGTTCTGGGTTCGATCTTTTCCCAGCATAAATATTTGTTTAATAAACACGAGTATTTGTTCAGAGCCTACGTAGAAAATTATTTGTATAAGTATATAAATATTAAAATATACATATACGTATGCATCTATGATTTAACGGTTGTGTAAAATTGTTCTTTTTTTTAATTTAATTTAAATTTTTAATATTGTTGTTTGTCGTTTTGTTGTTGTTGTCACCATAGTTGGTCGTGTGTGTCGTTCCAAGCTATAATATTATTATTATCGGGGTCCCACGTCACTTTACGGGCTATGTCATATTTTCATGAACTAAGTTAAATTACTTCAGAGGGTGTGTTAAGCCTTGCGTAAAAATTTTAGTATAGTTTAAGAAACTTTGGTAAGACAATTAAATATCAAATTCACTAGTATTTAATGAGGTAGCCGATTTAACTACAAAGTTTTCTAATTTTACCTACTTTATTAATTTAGAAAAAAATTTAAAAATTACATTTGACAACTGCTATTATGTAATTTGTTTTTGTAACCCAAATTAAAAATGTCATGTTTTTTGTTGAAACACTCTGGATTATTCTTTGTTACACATTGATCTTAGCACACCTTTCAATGGTAACTTCATCAACTTTTTTCACACTCGTCTCCATATAACCAACAGTTACGCGGCGCTCATATGTAGATTAAACTCGAACCAACTGTGATTGAAGCTCGCTGTTGACACTGTCGGAATTGAAGCTGGTTATTTTACTTTGGAACGGCCAGATTGTTTGGAACGTTTGGAACAGCGGGAACGTGGACGTGCCCTAATGAACGTGAAGTTGCTCGATCGGATATAACCAGTTTTCGCTGTCGATAAAGTAATTAGTAAATATTAGACGCTATAGATTTTCGCTCGAATAGTTTGAAGCAGAATTGCGTAGCGCTCATTTTTAACTTTAGCTACGTTACTAAAACTATTTTAGGTACCTACTCAGCATTTGCACCAAGTTTCAGAATATCTGTTTATTATCTAATGATAAATTGATATTGCACGAGATCCAACTAAGCCATTAAGATCTATTGTAGATTAAGGAGACCGGCTTTTGTTTCTGTCTCCATTGTATTAGAGATAGATGATCTACGGTCACTGCAACCTATGCACATCAATATTCAACATAATATAAGCCTGGAGTTCAACATGAAAATTTGCTACTCCGGAACAAGTTTATACATGTTTCCGGACAATAAACCTATATAAAGGCATACCGCGAAACTCGCCAGAATACTCGGCGCGGCTGAATTCAAACCTAGTACAACTTGATGCTCGATTACTCGGCATAACTTGAACTCGGCTCATCTTTGGTATTTATTGAATCACTTCTTACGTTATGTTCAATTAAAAATATTTGTATTAGGTATTTAAACATTGTATATATAATAGTAGCCACGCCGGTGCACATTTACGTCGGCCACTTAACGTTGAGTCTCATTGTGTAAAACATTCACCCGCGGAAAGCGGAACGGAACAGACTTGTGAAAAATATTCCTTCAGGAACAAAAGGTCTAAGAACGCCCATCATTATTTCTGCGGCGTAGAAAAATCTCGAGCACAAACGCAACCCGCCAACGTGGCGTGCACGTTGCTCGCATCTTTCTCCATTCTTATCTTTTTCAAATATTCACATAACTGACTGGAAGTTGACTCGAACCATCAACACATCACTTAGTATTTGATCGCTGCGACTATTTCGCATAATTATATCATTAAACCTAGCGTAATTTTTGAGAATTGCAAACCATGTAGCTGTTCTTCAGAATGTTTTAATTAGGCGAGATTTCACGAGTTAGTTTAAGTGTTGAACTTTAACTTTTGAATTGAAACAAAATGAACTTACCGAACTTTTATTAGACTATACAAACTTCAACAGATTTTGAGGCGTTCTTCTAATGTCCTTATAATAAAGTCCTAAGTTTATAGTCCTTAATATTGTTGTAACTATTTCTTTGAATGTGGAAACTGTAATACCAATACGGAAATCTGTCAGTCGAGAACAATATTTTCATTTCCCCGACGTAAATGTCAAGAAATGTCAATTATCTGTAGAAAATTATTTCATTGTCATTTGAAAAAAATACTCTTTTCCGAAAAATCTGTCTGAGCATACGTAAGAAAGCCGCTTGTGGATCTGTGGTGTTTGAATTAAGAGTCCAATATTTTTTGTGACTTCTTTTGTTCAGATGTGTTATTAAAATATTCTTTGAGAAGACTGTGCGATGGTAAAATCTATATCGTTTGTTTATATTCACTTTTCTTTGTCAAGATAAGATAATAATGTTCTTTACTAGCACAGCTATTAAATAGCAAGAAATATCTTTAAATAGAAAAGAATTTTAATGACTTTCGTGTTTAGCCACGGAAAGATAAATGATGATATATTATACTTATCATAACGACCTTATGGTGATTATGATAAAACGAAATGAGTTAATTCCTTAAGGTTGAGTAGCAAATTAGCGTCTTAATACTATTCGTAGCAGTTATTGAAAAATGTCAATTATATATGACAATTCAATTACTACCAGTAAAGACTACAAGAACAGTATATTTTAAATTTCAAATGCACAAATTCTTCACCCTTTGATTCGGTGCAAACAGACAATAAATTGAGAGCAACAGGATTCCAATGAATAAGCGCGCGCTGGACCCTTTATTTAGTTTCTTTGTCAGATCGCGTTGCACTGGTGCAATATTTGTCTATCGACGACAAACTTCACAGTTGAAAGCAACAACGCAAACAGACCGTCGTCATCGTAGAGCAGCGTACGTTTTGAAATATGTAACTATGACTTTTTTACCGCATCTAAATGCAGTGAAAATATTCGACGTATAAAAAAAAAAGTTTGTTTCCTGATGAGATATTTCATTACACGAAGTTGGTGAACTGACGTATTTTATAGGGGCTCCTAGAATGTCAGATCCATCAGTTTCCTACGATTATGACCATATGCGATCTTTGCCCAGCCTTCCATGATCGTATACGTAACCTTAGATTATACCACCAATAACCTTGTATATAACCTTTATGTATACAAATATGTATACATAAATCTATATCCATACGTCCATTATATAACAGACGACGTAATATAACAGACGCTGATTACAGAAAACTAAAACAAAACGGAATAAATGTGTAAATATGAAAGTGCTATAGTAAAAACAAATCTCAGTTTGCACGAAATCAAAAAGTTATTTTGTTCACTCACAATTCCATTTGAATATAGATATTAGAACTGCATTAAGGGAATGGAATGGAACTTTAATGCGCTTTCCTGTGCCCGACGGATGGACGTTATCCGTTTCTACGTCGAGAGGATTTTAAATACGCACGTTCAAATCATCCACTACTGAGAATAAAAAAGGAGAGAAAATTCCAATGTTTTTATGGTATACATTTGTAAACGCGTGTCCCATCAGGTCACTTTACCTTCTCGTTAATACACAGAAATACTTTTACAAATATAAATTATAGACATATTCAATCAAAGGTAAAAGATAAAGGACAATGACGATGAAAACAATAGAAATATTTTCCGTAGCTTCGTTTCCAACAGTCCGTAAACTTCACAATGTTTGAGGAACATTCCAGTAATACTTGCCTCTAACGTAACGCCGAGCTTTCGGACGAAAACAGACAAATATTTAGGTATATTAACGAAATAAATGTGTACACCATTTATGAACTCATTCGACTTGCATGTCGCTGTATATTGTACCTCATTTTCCTAGCTAATGATAATGTAGTATATACGATATGTAGATGCAAAAAAAAAAAAAATTACTTCTATAAATCCAATTTACGTCCACAATAATATGTACATAAGTACCTCTCTTAGTAACGAGCAGCATTTCAAGCGGAATATACCCATTGGAAACCCAATTACATGGTTGATATCTCCACTAAATTGAACAGTAATTCTCATTAAACTTCAATACCAAACTATAAACGTGACCGATATTCAATTATAGTACAGTTCATTAGTTATAAGATTTACCTGTTATTCTACTTACTAGTGTGTCCCTATACATATTGATTTGAGATGTTTTGACTATTTTCCAAAGATTACATTAGTAATGCTCACTCCGCGCCGTTCACTCGAAAAAACAAATTACATAAAAATATTTTTTACTTTAGTCTGCATAATCAACCATATATCCTAATGAGATAGGTATTATAGATATGATAACTGTTGTTTAATGCACTATAAACTCATTTAAATGTAACAGTATTCCCTATTAAATACATAGAATAGTAGATGTAAAAACTATAATTACAGGCAAAACGTTAATTTACAAAAACATACATACCAATATAAAGATTTTACGGAATTGTCTAGATATATGCATATTTAACCATAAACGGTATATAGATTATTTAAGTATATAAAGGAATCAATTTAAGCCTTCAGAAGACATTGCTTTATATGATAAATGTAAGGTCAAATGAGTGACGAAAATTGTTTAAAGACAAAGACTCAAATGGGACATTCCATAAACAGTATCAAAATACAATTTGTTCTGAATTCAAAAATAAATTAGTTCAACAACTTATATAGGATCAGTGTTTCTCGGGTACTCGTAATTAAATGTATTAGAAGACGCTGCTCGAGGCACTTCCAACGATACTACTCATCAGGAACGCTTTAAGTAGATTTTATAAAAGTAAGTTGATCAGTACTAACAAGATGTTATACCGAACAATTTCTGCACTCAATCAAAGTATACAGTAAAGTAAGACTGTACGTTTAATAACAACTTTTTGATTTATTATTCTAAGTAGTCACGAAAACTAGGCACAAAACAAACGATTAACGATGAATCGTTATAACTTTGAATTGTTTCGTAACTTTCAATCGAAATTCTCTATCATTTATTTGTATCTCAAGAAAATTAATTTCCTGTTAAATACGAAACAAAACGACTTCTTTTTAATCACTATTTCAATTAAATAAAAAATCTTTGCAAGTTTAATTTAGTTCTAGGAACTAATGTAAATTGTAAGCGACCTCAATACGGGACAACAAAAAAATCTGAAACCTTTAGAAACTGATTCAAAATTAATTAAAGACAAGGGCAAAGACAAAGACGTTTATTTGTACAAATATGGGTCCATACATATAAAGATGTTATAAGATTATTAGTCCAAGTCATATTTTGCCTTTTACGGCGTACAAATTCAGGAAATGAAAGTATAACTATATTAAATATATACTATTGTTAAATTATTACATGAAAATTGACACACATGGAAGATTCAAAACAAACATAAAACCGTGACTCTGGTACCCAGCATTGCACGTACATCAAGTCATTAATACATCCGGGGCTTAGATTCTAGAACATTACTTAAATCAGCATATAATACGCCCACGTTATAAATCTTTTAAAATGGACTCTTCTCCGACAAATGTATGCGCAGATTACGTCAAAATACGGCCGTTCAATAACAGTCCTGAATTTTTCAAACCCCCAAATTAACCCGCAATCTCACATTTTGGGCGAAATGTTGACGCGCGCTACGTTGTTCCTAACAAAATCATTTTCTCCGAAGATGAGATCTTTTTGAAATAACCAGTGCCAAAAACTTATAAGTGATTTGTACACAATAAATAAAATCTATATAGGACTTAAGTTCATGTATAAACCTTATATAATTGGCACTTATTTTTCCCGATACACAGGCTATTAGTAATTTATTATAGCGCTACAAGTGACCCTAAGACTGAGAAGATTTTTACATAAATACAATATACAATATTAATATGCATTACTTATAATGTCAACTCAGAAACAAGTTTCTCACGATTGTGATTATATATCTTGAAGAGAAAAGGACGTCTTAAAAAAATGGCGGATAAAATGGTGAACGTTTATCTTATTTCAGTTAAAATATAATCAAGTATCAAGATACATTGGACATGAAAAGAAAGATCTTGTCGGTAAGATAAACCACCGAAAGTTTCAATAAAATGTTTACGTTCGAACACTAACTCAATGTCGTACAGTTCCTTGTATACGCCCCGCTTTATCTCGCAGTTACCCGCAGTGTCGAATGATGACGTTTATTGCTTCTAGAATAAACGCTACACGAAGTGACGCCAAGAATTTATGAAGAGAACGTGTCTTTTTTTTCGGTTTCAACATCTTGATCCTTCTACTTTTACTTAACTTCGAGTCTACAAGAATTAGCCGAATAATCTTAAATTGCCATAAGTAAATATCATAAATATGAACAGTAATTCATAACATATGCTCAAATAGACGGTTCATCTTTGTCTTAGTCGTTAAACTTTATTAATATGACTCGATGTTGCCTACGCTTTGAACTACGATGACACTCTTATAGTCGGGACGTGGGTAGCGAAACGCAAATGACCTGTCAAGCTAAGTACGTAATGCCGAGCGGAGTCAATTTAATTGGTACCCGCTAGGGGAAAGCTCGCCGAGTCGATACAAACTGTGCAATACAACTGTTGCTTGCGGGCATTTACGTGGTTTAACTATGCTCGTATTTGGAGTATTCATATATTAAACCACGGACAATACCGAGAGAGTTCCACCGCTACCCCTATTTCTAACGCGAAGTATTTTTAATGAAATAAAATTTTACACAGTTTGAACTCTAAGGAAGACTATTGGGTATTTTCTTTGCAAATACAAATTTTCCTGTTCTACTTTCCTTAAGGATGTAAAATCTTCTTGAAAACAAAGTTCTCAGTAACGGAGAGGAAATTGGTTATAAACAAAATACTGTTTAAAAAGTTGTGTAAAAGCTATGAAATTGTTAAAGCAACGCAAAATACAATAATATAATATAAGCTCATATTATTATTTACTTACGTCAAGCGATGTGGGGAGATAAAAACTATATACAATAGTAGTACATCATTCTGTAATGTATTATATCTCCCCTCTCTCTGCATAAACAATAATTAGATGTAAAATGTATATAATATTCCGATAATTACTTAAATAATATACCTATTCAAAAGAATTGTACTCTACAGATTTTTTAAATTGAAAGCTCGAAATTAAATAGTATTAATTTAATAACAATTATTATTACTAAATTTGAATACATTACTTTTCATCTATTTCTGTGTCCAATTGCAAGAATATTATTAACGAGCACAATACAATGGATACGAATATAAAGTTTTAAAGGTCTCGCTAGTAAACATCACATTTCAAAACTGTAAGGTATGCATTTTAGAGATACGAGTCGAACGAAGAATTTTACGTTCAAACAATCTCGCGTAGCAGTCTCTACGTCGTAGCGTCGGTGCTACGATTTCCAACCGCTGTTCTATATATTTCGCTTGCCAGGTTGCGAAATTCAAATTCATTTCTAGATCCTAATACAAATCCGTTTGCACTTTCTTCTGTTTTAACTCTAACTAGTGTTTGTGTAGTGGACGAAACTGGACCGAAGTTTACCTACCTAAAAAATTTACAATGAGAATGCTTGCTCTTGCTAATGCAAATGTGCTCATCACACAAATGTTTGTCCTGGATGGGAATCGAACCCACGACCTCCGGTTTTGCTGTCAGGGTCACCAATCGAACACGAGGCCAGAAAATTAATCAATCTGATATGAAATCAAGGTTCGACCGGTCTCACAAAGTAATCTTCACATTAACACCGCCATTCCAAGGTACACGTGTATTTCGCCAGCGAACATGCAAACGTGTTATCTTGATGTCCGCTAATGGTACTTTCTCGAATTGACACAAGCAATAAACGCCTTTTAATCGATGCGATGAGTCTGGTATAAGTGTTGACATGGAATTATTCGATTCGAATATTGTCTAAGTGTAATAAAAAGATCTATGTAGTATTCATATTTACAACAACAACAACAACATATCATAACACCAGGACTGTAACGGGGTAGGCAGAAAGCACCGAGTGCCAAATATTTGCGTCCTTCAATTGCCTAATTTAGAATCAGATAGCAGGTGGAATTGTCTCAGAATGGTGATAGCGTGTCTCACCTGCAGTGTTCGCGGTCGAGCGGCGTGAGGCGCGGCGGATCGCCGTCGTCAACTTAGCGGCATGACTGCCCGCCCGGCCGGACGCACGACACCCGCTATTCACAGCGCCCGCTCACCACTTCACTTCACTACACCAATCACCACATAATCACACCGCCGCTGCACACTCACACACCGCACTTCACACCTGCAACAAAGGATGACCTCGTAAATGCCGAGTAAATGCTGAGTGTGGTCCTTTTTCGCCATGCAATAGTTTCTTTATTTTTTTTGTTTTCTTATATTTTTTTATTTTTTTATTCTTACTTATTAGATTACAGAAATAATGTTCTGTTATTTCCTATATTTGTTTTGATTTCATTTT
>DWEM01003367.1:0-10783 GCA_018245935.1 Agara belti belti | reverse complement strand
TTTACCCATAATGGGTAACATACAAACGTTGTATCTTTATTCGTTTTGAATATAGGAAATATAGGTAACGTTAATATCGACGTGCCATTTCTATTAGATTCGTAACTCTACACAGCCCACATTAACTGCGGGGAGTCTGTATGTGATGGTCATCTTACGCACACGTGGCCGTGTAACACGCGTTCTGTATCTACTCGCTAATCTCGTTTAAGAGTAACAATAAAACATATTTGTACCATCGGAAAGTATGCGGTCCAAAAAAATTACATACCTTACTGTATTCATATTCAAAGCGATTTGATGTGTCCGTTACAGATTTTCTTCTTTATCTACTTATTTCTTCTATCGGCTTGGTAGATGGTTCTGACTATCACTTTGAGCTGACTGGTGGAGAGTGCGTTTGGGCATTAAGTCCGCCTGTGTTAAGCATAGCTATAAGTTAAGCAATGAAGAATAAATAGATAAATGAAAAGAATATTTGCAAAAAACAAAATATTATTTAATTTACAATGACAATTCAGGTGTACAATCGTCTTTTATGTTGTACAATCTGAGGGATAAGGGTTAGGTTAGGGATGGAGCTTATCGCACAAATATTTGTCCTGGTTGGGAATAGAACACGCCACCCTCGGTCAGCAGTCAGGCTTCTTAAAAACTAAACTAACAGGTCAATCAACAAAACAGAAACAACAAAACAAAGAAAACTAGGTACGTTTAGACAGCAATGCGTTAAGTAAGAATTTAAAAAAAAACATTGTAATTTCAACATTTCCATGTAATTTCGTAACAGAGCCACGGGATTGAGATTGAGTAAAAAAAATGAACGAATGACAATGAAACGAACGAGAACGAATTACATAATTCATGCAAATTTCGTATTATATCCGCCAATTCCGAATGCGCAGCCTCGAGTTAAAAATTCCGCAAAAATTTCGGTAATAACCCGACCGCTTTTGAAATGAACAAATTGTGATATTGTTGAGGGCGTTTTTGGAGAATTTTAAGTTGGTAGAGTTTGCTCGGAGCTATTCGCGGAATCTCAATTAACTGAAGTGTTATTAACTAGCTTACACCCAAAGCTTTGTTTGCGTTCAGAAGTTATGAAAAGGCTCTCGTTTTTTCCTCGTATAGAGATACACAGCTCATGTATATACATGAGTTATGACTGACGTTTAAAGGTTGAAAATTATACAAACATTATATATAGTCTTTCCTCAAACTGCACACAAAAAGAGGTAAAACTTTAAACACTTAAGTTAATCAATTAGAAAATATACAATCATCAAGTGTGTTTGTCCAAAGGACTGTTTGGGCCGGAAAAAAATAGTTTAAATACACTATACAGCATTTTTACACTATACCAAGCTCGGGTCCGCAACTGCGGGCGGCCTGGAGCACACAGTACGACACTCCAGCGCGTATTTGTATCGACTCACTGCTGAAACTGTTAATAACCCACAATACTTCGAGCCGCGCGGATCTCAAAACCCAAATCTCCGCCATTAATCTCCGATCGCGCCGTACACGCCAAGGACGGCGTCGATCCGATACTTTGTAACCGGTACAATCGTTAGATCGATATTGTCGATTGTAATCACGTTTCTGACCTCTGACCATAGATAAATTATCACATAGAATAGCACTAACAATAATAATAATAATTGGGACAATTCCACACACATTCAATACCAAAATAGGCAATTGAATGCCTGTGTTATAGTAGCTAAACAGCTGATAAATATACACTTATACATACCGTATAATACCTACTTATATCCTAAACATCATTGATTATTATTTTTCCAATAGCAAATGTTGTTACCCATTGAATTAATTATAATTACTGCGCAGGACTGCTTGAATGTTTTTCTTTATAATTGTAATAATTCAACAAGGCTCTCCAATTCCAAATTAGGTTATTAAACGCCTGTTTTATGGTAACCGGACAGTTGATATACATATATACACGATATAATACTTACATAGATTTTTATTACACCCATGGAGTAAATATAAACACAGAATAGGAGATTATACATATAATACATGCAGCAAAATTGTCAATTATTAGACGTGACATTATCGTTGTCTAGTGCCATTTCTATTTCACATTCGGTCTATACCTACACCAATAGATTAACGAATACCTCTATTGTGATGTAAAAACTGCTTACAGCCTACGCTCGTTATGCTCGGTCTGTCCTGACTTGTCTGAACCTGGCTAAAACAACCATTCATGTGCTACGTGAACATTTTAAACTGCTTTTTATGTTAGTGTTTATAGAGATTATGTCTCATAATAAGGGGTGGGGCATGTACGTGTAAAACTCGATAGTCTGCTGGTTTAGCGGTTGCAGTCCCAGTTAGCTAAACCGGAGGTCATGGGAATCAAACCCACAACGGTGACGCAGAAGTTCGGGTCCCTGGCTACTGAACCAACGTGCCAGTTGAAAAGTATCATTGAATATATGTATATAGAATATTGAAAAAAATGTTAAGTATATAACTCAATAAATTTTCTAATAACGGTCACGTAAATCAGGCCCTACTTACTTGACCTTGGCTGGCTCTGGCCTCCTCCCCCAAAAGGTCAGTAGGAATAATAAAATGATAAAATCACATCCGTTTGTGCCTTTTCAGCGTACCTATGCAAAAATTCACTTTCAAAAATCAGCTGACAGCTAGAACGCCACCCGGAAGGCTTTTCAGGGCCCATAAAACCACCAGATGGCCACGACAGAGATTATTATAAATGGCAATCGTTCCCAAATTTGACTGGGTATTTGAATTTTTATTCTAATTCTATTCCTTAATAAGGGCTTTCGGCAGGGTCTATGAAGATATTAAAAAAAAACCACCTATCTGTGGCTAAAGGCCTTTTTTCTGTAGCAGCCAATGTCGGCGAGGCGTCCGCAAAAAACTCACATAATAAGGCATACCTTACGGGCAGATAAGTACGGTCAACATTCGACTGCGAGGAGGATTAGCAAAAAAGAGGCTTTCAATTTTTTTCGCTAAATACCGTTGTATGAAATTTCTCTATAAAAAAAGCACCAAGTTCCGCTAACTTAGGTAACATCCGGCAGCTAATTTCAATTCACAATTACAGCAACTAAGTCACAGTTTTTTCGAAAACTTTGTGTTGTTTTTTGTATTTCATTCAATAGACCTTATCCAATACAATTATGATTCATATTATGAAAAACTGATGTATATTTTATTATACATATAAACTTCAAATGAATTCGATTAATTTTTAACTTATTATGCAACAATAATTGTTTAATATTTTTAAAGTACCGTACTAATTCGACTGAGTATTGTACATCTTAGATTAGCTTGAAATTTTTCCGTTATTTCAAAACTGCTTTACAAATTATAACTAAGTAAATTAATTCAGTATTTATTTGCTCACCGTACTAGTTCCACTGAGTATGGAATATCCTATCCTAGTTTGAATTTTGAACCGTGATTTATAAAAAAAATGCTAGACGAAAACAAAAACAAAACCTTTATTGGCACAAATGTACCCAACATTAAATTATTAATGAATTATAAGATCATTCCATATTTTGCATTTTGCAAACAAATTACAGATATCAAAATTAACAGTAATGTTTACTTTAGATACAAAAAAATCAATACGAAACGGTTACTTTAGTACCCCATATTACAGAAAAAAATTGTACAGTCAGCATTAACATCTTTGGTGCAAAGTAGATCGAGAAAAAATAACCGGACTAAGAAAAATCTCGGCACTCTTTCGAACTGCTTTATAACGCACAATATAAGAGAATTCATTGGTGTTTTTCTGGTGACGGTACCCAGTTCCACTGGGCGCCGTTCCGCTGAGGCTGCGATCGGAAAAGATATCGCCGGGCCTCGACCCGGGCGCGTCCATCCACGTTACATTACGCGTTGCGTGCTATCCGTGAGACTACGATCTTGCCATAGATACATGTATGAATTAATAATATTAATACGCTTTATTGGCCACCAGAATAACGTTTGCGCATAAACGACTGGTAGC
This sequence comes from Agara belti belti, assembly GCA_018245935.1. Taxonomy (NCBI): domain Eukaryota; kingdom Metazoa; phylum Arthropoda; class Insecta; order Lepidoptera; family Hesperiidae; genus Agara; species Agara belti. Next base: position 6,753 of record DWEM01003367.1, on the reverse strand, counting down.
CTCGTGGTCGAGTTAGAGACTGATTCCGAAACCGGAAGTCGTAGGTTCCATTCCCGTGCACCAAAAGACAGATAAAAGTGCGAAATTTAAAAGCTAAACAAATGCATTTCAAGTTAAGCCCGCTGTGTCTGTGTGTGTGCAGTGCAGATGTGTTTTCTTTAGTTTTATTTATACTTATTTTTAACATTTTAACTACATATTTGCCTTTGAGTTTTGCTGTTTGATTACGATAAAGGAATATCATCAAGGCTAGGTTTTGAAGGAGTACCTACAGAAAGTCCCTTATATCCCGCGTGTCAGTGGATCTACCGACTCTCATTGTAATAGCCAGTCGTAAAGTTTTAGGAATGATATCAGTGAGCAGAGCAGCGAGGTTCCGACAACCGATCCGGGCGCTGGCTGCGGCTGGGACCATAAATCGACGCAATATGATGATACTGTACGGAATACGCGTGATTGTCCCAGCCTGGGGTGACCATGATTTTAACAATCAAGATCTAAAATATTTATTTTCTACTACGAAGAAAATTTATAAAATCCATCCATTACTTAATTTTTTTAGAAAAAACACTATTAGTAGCAGTAGTAACGTAACATCACGCCTGTATTCCCCGAAGGGGTAGGCAGAGGAGTGTAGTGCACACTTCCACATTTCACCAGTTACGTTTAAGTCCCACAATGGAATAGGTGGTGAGCCTATTGCCATGCACCGGGCACACATCCAGTAGCAGTAGTAGTAGTAGTTTATAGTTTAGCATAAGATTCTCTGAGGTAGAAGATGTACCGGTGATACTTCCTGTATACATGTTCATCATTCACAATGATGAGCATTTAATTAACTGCTATGTTTTAAAGTATAACAGGAATGTCCTGGTGATCTCATGATCGTTGGTCACCCTACACGCTAGGACAATTCCGAGCAAGTTGCGCTAAACAATAACTCGCCTGTTCTGGCGGCGCGGACTGATTTGTTGGATCTGTACCGTTGAGGTTAGCGTTAGATTGTGTTTATTAGTACACAGTCAGACTAAGCATTGTACGAGTACTGCATATAATAATAATAATAAACATTTATTTGACATAAGTAAAAGAAACAATAAAAGATAAAAGTAAAGATTACGAAAATAAATAAAATAATAATAATCATAAATTAAAAAAAATAGCTAACCAATCAGTTTATATACAATCAATCTTAAAATTAACATATCCTACGTTATAACTTGCGTTTCACTGTAAGTAAAACTCTTAACAAGTATCCAGATTTTTCGATATTCTAAAACTTTTTACACGTGGCAGGTTTTGAGTTTGCCACGACCATATATCGTTTTCAAAATCAGATCTATTTCAAATTCCTTTGCCTCGATGTGTCGTCACACCAGCTAAGATGAGTTGGTAAAATTTTGACTCTGTGAAGAGATTTCTGTCACGCTGGGTGGCTGCATTAAAATGCGTGGGTGTCGCGCCTTGTCTTTACAATACCAGATACCACAAATTAATAGCTACATAAATATCGCAATTTAACGCTAACGTCGTGCGTACCACCTACTCGTCATTTAACAGCCTTAATAGAACTTTTGTATTTATGCGTCATTTCTTACAAACTTACTACCCTTCGAGGCATCGGTTTTACATGTTCGAGAACCCGGGTTGAGTGAATTTGAACCTTATTGTTGTGGAATAGGGACGAGCGGGTCGGGGTTCGGTTCACAAGACGTGAGGTCACGTAGCAGTTTTGCCAAGCTTGCGGTATTACAAAAATAATTGTTGTCCTCTGATAATACGTATAGTGTGGAGTTGGGACGATTTTAATTTCAATATCCCACTGCGGGTTTCTCAGGTTCAAATCCTCGAACGAACCCCTACTTTAAAATAAACCGTGATATCTACAAAAATGTATGTCGATCATTGAGAGAAAATATACAAAGTCACGTGCGTATTACAAATTAAATATCACTCGCTATTAACGCGAAGGCTGCCCTCGTGAGAAAACTTACCTTAAAGATCTCAATAACGTTTTCTACGGCGTGTGAAATCTGTCAATTCGATGCTTCAATGGGTCAGTGTGGCAGACTAAGGCGGTGTCCAAAATCCTGCTAATGTACATAAAAATTACAGTGTACACTTAAGAAGTTCATTATAAAACGCATAGTAAAAGCGTTCTATTAAAATTGATCTAAGTAGGCTCCGCTTCACAGTGTACGTAGTCACCCTAATATGCAAATAGTCCTGACTCCGCAGTTTATTTAATGGCACCTAGCTGTTTGCCGAAGAATGCTCGTAGATATGACAATAAAGGGCTTGACAATTGAAGGTATTTTATCGGCTAATCGTTTAGTATTTTATTCTAACAAATATAATGTTACAGTTGAAATACTTACTTGTCCTGGTGCACCGAACCAAACTGAGTCTTGGCCTTCGATACAAAAGGTGCCATTTTCGCATACTTTTAATGTTTTGAAATAACAGGCAATAGAAAATCAATGTGCACATAACTCTGATTTACACAAACAGTCCTAGTTCCGGAGTCCTATTAGCAATTTGTAATAACTAGTGGTCGTCGGAAGCTTCAAAGGTAACCTAAGAACATTCGAGACTAGTTAGCCTCTAACACACCACCGATGCGTACTGGAGAAGCATGGTGGACTATTCTCTCTCTTGAAGTTTCGTAAATGAAAAAATATACCCAATCATTGGCATTAAAACGCAGAGCGTTTGAGTCTTGCAATGACATTTGTCCTGAATGGGAATCGAACCCACGAACCACCTCCGGTTTCGCAGGGTCTCTAACCACTCGACCACGGGGCTAGTCATAATTCAATAATAGTAACATAAAGGCATTAAAACTATCAATGGAAACGCAGTAATCCCGGATTAGTGATAAAACACATAACAGTTTGATTTCCGCAGTAAATAATACAATACGTGACGATAGTAATATTCAGTGCACCAGGTGTGGCTTTATCTGCCGGCGCATGTGCAAACATATGCACTCCGGCCACTTAGTCATAACGAAATTCATTCGATATAATACCTAATTGTATTAATATACATACACGTGTAGGTACTTCGGGCGAGTTATCTTGCCTACTTTATATTTTATGAATACAATGCTGGTGTATATGTAGATTTGGATTGAGTTTTCTTGTATAGTCTCATCGGATAGGTATCGTTGGATTTTTTAATTCTTCCGACCAAATGTATGTACACTAATATTAAAAGGAGGAAAGATTGGTGTGCTTGTTTTTATTGAATATACTCAAAAATTACTGAACCGATTTTCGAAATTCTTTCACCTATAGAAAGCTACATTAACAGCGAGTAATATAGGCTATATTTTATTTACAAAAAAATTAGGAATCCTTACGAAAATTACAATAATGTAAACTGAGGGAGCGAAATGCCTATGCCTATGCCTATGAAAGTCAGTTTTCGGCGTACGTTGCGAAAACTAGGCGGTTGGTTCGTTGGGAACTGAGGTTACAGGGCAACATATAGGCTGTTTTTTGGATCAACATCTCCGCGGGTAACACCGCGCAGCATAGTTAGTGAACAAACTATTTACCTGGCGTATGAGAGAGGCGTATGTAAACGGTGGTCGCACGTCAGCCGATTTGTAGAATTCACGGTTGCGTTGGATTTCTGTAAATTGAAATATCTCAACGTTACACACAATGCTTTTTCTAAGCTAAAATAGGCGTCGACGATCTATTGATGGTTACCATCTGACATTAGCAATATTTCAAGAGACCAATAGATTACTGGCCGACTAGAATTTTTTTGTAATAAGCTGTACAATGTGTAATTTATATCAATATGGTGTGATATTATTTACCTTGCTGAACATCTAATCCCGCTCTTTCGAGCATATACGGAAGACCTTGTAGACAAAAATATTGGGGTCAATTTAAAATTCAAAATTAAAAACATTAACAATCATATTTAATTTTACATCACCATCATTATTGTCATAGCCATCAACACGCTAATTATCATTGGAAATAAAAGTGTAAGTTTCATATTACAGTTTAGAAAAGTGTGGGTTTCATATTAGTGTGTTTAGTTTAAATATATGTAAATATGAATTAAAGAAAGAAAAAACAAAAATGACATCGTGATGGTATTGCGCTTGAAATTATATTTTCAATGTTACTTTACTGAGAAGTATGTTGTATAGAGATTTTAAGATGTTTCTCTTGCAACTAACTCTATGGAATACATAGAAGTGATGAAAATGATTGATGTAAATCATCAAGATTGTAGCTTTTAAAGATTGTATGCATAACGAAAGAGACGGAGGTTACGTGTGAAAGAGAAAGAATGTGTGCGTGGAGTCAGGTTTTGGTTTTTTTTTGGGTTTTTTTCATTGGTCCACTGCTGGACCAGATCTCCTCTCATTGTGAGGGACTGAGGCCAGAGTCCACCACGCTGGCCAATTGCGGATTGATAGACTTCACACAGCTCAGAAAATATTATATAATCTATATCATCTCTAAGTTGTGCAGGTTTCCCCGCGATGTTTTCCTTCACCGTTATAGCGAGTGGTATTTAATTTTTGGTTAGTGCAGAGGCGCCAGGTTCGAACCCAGACCCGGAGTGGAAGGTACGAGGCTCACCTCCAGCGATGGCGACTCCGGATTTATCAGACACCCTGCGTCGCACGGGCCCCGGGGAGGCACCTTCATTGGACGGCCCTGGAAACATCATGCTTTCAGTTATATATACGAACAAGTAGGATTCACATACAAACAGACAGTTCCTCATTATGTAAAATAAACAGTTTGGCGTATAGCACCACGACGTTGTTTCGACTCTCAAATTTAAATTCGCGTAGGGAGTACAAAATGACAAATCATCTATATATATATATCGTGTTTTAAAAATTTGCAAATCAACATATTTTTATTACGACTAAACACAGAACAAACAAATGTGGTGCACACAGAAATGTTTGTGAATGTGAATCGAATCCACGACCTTTGGATTTGCAGTTAGAGTTTAACCACAGAACCACGAGTGCAGTCAAACCAATCAGTCTTTGTAGGTTAGTATCAAAGGAGCGTGCTCTGACCGTGGGGCAGCTTGGCGTGGTGGTCGCGCGCGGTGTGCAGGTGGCGCATCATGGCGGCCAGGCGGTCGCGCTCGCGGCGCAGCTGCAGCTCCAGCTGCGCTACCACCTGCATCTGGACGCGCGCCTGCGCCGCCGACCGGTCGTCCAGCGTGTGCGCCGCCTCCAGGTGTCTGGGTCAACGTACAATCATTGTTTATTGTCATTTAATTTTAAATATGTAACTTGAATATATACGAAATTTCTTAGAGAAAATAAATTCTTTGAACCCAAATATATGTTGTTTTTAGTCTAAATATTAAATAATAATAATTGTAGCATGAAGTCTACCAATCATTTGGCCAGCGGTAGACTATGGCCTAAAACCTTGACTATGAGAGGAGATCCGGCCCAGCAGTGGACCAATATCCAGTCAAATTTGTACGCCGTAAGGCAAAATGTGGTTTGAACTAATAATCTATGAAATCTTTATATATGTACCCATATTTGTGCAAATAAACGTTTTCTGTCTTTGTCTTTGAAGGACACATTTTACACGGCCCAAAAGTTTACTGGTCTTCATTGAAACATCATGGTCAGACAGATCATGCCATCTGTGGAGGAACTTTAAAAACACGAGAAAATCAAGGTAACCTACTTGAGGAACGCCTGGTAATCATCAGCGAGGGCGTCGCAGCCGGGCCACTTGCACACCCCTCGCCCGAATAAGGGATGCTCTTCCATTTCGCTGCCCCATAGCATCAGGCCTGGACATCGGTATCAAAACGTAAAGTCAACATTTAATAAGAAAATGAGGCTAGTAGAAAAAAACTGAGGAAATCCAAATAAAGTCAATCTTTACAAGATCATCCAGAACCCGAAATTCCCTTTGAGGCTGAAATTTGCTTTAAACACTCTACATTTAATCCAAACCCCCAGGGGTTTCAGGGTCCAAACCCGATTTGTGGTAAGGAAGTGACATAACTTTTCACGGTAAGACCGTTTGATACTCTAATAAACAGCGGACCTGGAGGCGCGTTCGGCGGTACGGAGAGAGGAGCGTGCATCAGATACTGACGCTGCACCGCCTGCAGCTGCTGCACGAGCTGCTGCTGCTGGGCGCCCAGCTGCTGCTGTAAAGATCCTACGAAGACGGGACGGAGATCGTGATGAAAATAGGAAAGACAAGAAAACATCTGAACAATGGTAAAAGGACATTACTCAATCTGTATTAAAATATAATAATAATAACTGGGGACAACTCCAAACACGCCTATCAGAATCCAAATTAGGCAATTGAATGTCTGTGTTGTTGTAACCGGACAGCTGATAAACATACATACATACATACGATATAATATTTATATAGACATGTTTATTACGACCAGACACAGAACAATAGCCGCATGTGGAACTGTCCCCAGTTATTATTCTAGTGTTCAAGGTTCCAGAACTCACCCGGCGAAGAGTCCGGCGGCTGCAGGTGTGACTGCGACAGCAGGTTCAGGTTGATCTGGTCCTGCAGCCGCGACTGTTCCAGCTGCCTCTTTGCCGCCTCCGATGACATATGCTAGGGAGCGAAATGGAAGTCCATTCGAAATATATACATGACGAGCTATTGACCGCAGCTTCGCTCGCGTTAAGAAGTATTTTATCCCCTTGGGGGTGGGGGGAGGGGGGGGTTTGGGTTAGAATTGATCAAAATCCTC
>DWEM01003366.1:0-10784 GCA_018245935.1 Agara belti belti | reverse complement strand
CACTGTGAGAGCTAACTTTATATTTCCAAATAATGAAATAGAAAAACATTATTTTTTATTGTTAGTATTTAGTATAGTGACTTGAGCACGTGGGATCCGCGAAAGACCAGCGCTGACTGTTTTCTGACAATCAGCGTGATACTGAGCTGGGTACATTTCGTGAAGATTTTTACTATTGTATACTGTGTAGGTATGTAAAACCACTGTTAAAAAAACAATTTTCTGTCTTGCTATAATTATTTGTTTAAGCTATATCGTTTTCAAGTTACTGAAACAGAAAACTTATCTATGAAAAAGAATTTTAACATTTCGAAATAAAAGAAATAATCCTAGGAGATTATGCGATCGAAAACGAAATACAATCAAACAATGACATCCATTTAAAGTCTTAATTTCACGTTTAGGTCTAATATTTTCCAAAAGGTTTTCCGAATAAAGACAATTTCCAGAGATTCCCGTGCCATAGGACATAAATTAATGCGTTTATATAACTAGCTGCTTATTATTTCTATTTGTCACAACACGAGGTTTAAGACGAGTCTTTATTTATTATTATAATTTAGTATTATAATTTAGTATTTAGTAAAGAGGACCAAATCAGTGGACCGAAGTGGAATGAACCAAGCCGATGTTGATAAAGATTTCACTGCACTACATGTTTTGTTGGAGCGCCGGTTTCACAATGCGATGCTCGTAAATTGTAATATTATTATCAGACTGTAATATTTATTTATTATTTCGATAAGTCTGCGTTCGGCCGACGTGTATTGCGTAATTGAACTGACTTTCGTTTTTAAATTTGGAGTTGTTTAATTTACAAATAAATCATATGAAAACAAAACTACATTAGTTACGTAGTTATAGACGTGATATAAAAATCGAGAACGCTGCGATTACGTTGCCTACAATGCCATGTGTCTTTGAAATAGCAAACCATGCAAATTGCATACGTACACCCTTTTTATGTACCTATGCAAAATGAACAAAAATCTACAGTTTAAGTACATTTACTTTCGTATATCGGCAAAATGATTACTTTAAATACACTCTCGACGCACGCACCACCGAGTGCGGATGGTTTACGAAACGTGCCCGGCGCCGGGACGCGTGGATTAGCCGGACGCGAACAACATGCAAACACAAAACGCATCTGGTCTTACTTAGATGACAAATTTGACTATTGCTTTCACTAGTATTGTCGTCGCGCGCACACCGACACTTTCGCCGCCAAACTCAACAATCCGCTGTTTAACTTTTGCGGCTCTTACATTCCTTGCCGCTCGCGAAATTCCTTTACTCATATAAAAAAATAATATTTACTTAAACATCTCTCCGCCAATAATTACAGTTTCTTTTTGCGATGTGGGAGCGGATACACGGGAAGAATGCGCGGAATCTGGTCACATGGAGGATGCTAATTGACTATCAACAGGCGTCACCAGTCTGGAAATAAGCGCCTACCATGGAATAGCATTATGTCTTGCAAATGAGTTAAGTTTTTTGAACCTAACTGTCGCCGCTTGCGGCACAGGATAATGAGTTCACCGGTTTTATTAACGTCCGTTGTTGCTACGTATATATGTATGTATAATAAAGTATTTGTTGTAACGATAGGTACAAAAAGTTTTAATTTGTAAAATGTTAAAAATACAATACGTCTTGTGTATTTTATATTTAATGTGTTTATATATTCTGTAGCGTTTGTTTCACAAAAGACTGACTCAATCCTTGGTCACAGTGAGAAATATAACTAGCCTCATCAATAATGATCGAAAAGAAACGTATTTTTATTTAAGATTGAGTATTAAATATGTATTTTTATTTAAGAGAAGCATTTTTATTTTCAAACGTTGACGAATGTATGTTGCATTTTTGATGATTTCTTCAAAAAACCCCTTATATACTTATATTATTCCAAAGCGGTAAAATTTGTTTGAAAAGCATCAGACCGATTCTAAAAATTCTGCTAGTAATAGAAACATGCTTTATCTTTTATTAAAATAGGCTATTTTATATTTGTAAAATAAACAAAATTAATCAATATACAGAGATATAATATCGGATCACACGATGAGTACTAATGGTTGATGAGCCTCAATAATATTAAAGCACTTTTTAGTATCAAGGAATACAGTGCAAAGTTGAGAATAAACGCTAAAATGTGTCAGTGAACTCGTGGTAGGGGTGAGTACTTCGAGACTGGTAGGACGCGAAGCTAGCGGGCTGCAGGAACGCGGCTAAATCCCAGCTCTTATTTGCATTATTACCTCGACTATTCCTGGACAGACTTATCCCCTGTTTCAATTACATTCACAAAACTGATTAATAATGGATACACTAAAATAGCTAAAAACTGATAAAACACAAATTTTTGTAGTTCTTACTAAGATTGGATGGTCGGTTTGCAATTTGATCTATCTACGTTACAGAGGGACCCGTGTTCGATATTTGAATGTTGCATTTCGATCCGGGTATCTCCCGCATCTGTGAAAATCCTGGAAAATACTTTACTGGATATACTTTATCATCCTGGAAAATACTTTATCATTTTAGAAACTTGTTGTTGAATGTTACTGTTATAGGTATAATTGTGGAATTCTAGCTGAAGAGTTTCGTGCGAAATGCTTTGCTTATTTATTTCCAATATTACCTACATTAAAATCAAATCTGTATTTCAGTAAAATATTAGCACTTAAGAGCGCTGTTCATAAGGAAACGGGTAAACTTATGCCAAGTCAACTCTTTGTATGAATGCTTCTCTTTTAAGAAAAATTATAGCCTAGTCTTATACGCTTATCTGAATCGTAGCTCACGGAATTTAATAGCGTTAGCAATGAAAAACGGTCATTGTGCATGGAACTGTTGAAAACACTCCTTAGCATTAAAATAATATCTTAGTCGAGACAAACAGACGTCACGACGCGGCCCGCCCGCCGGCTATTGTGATACTGCTGGGAACACGGGACAGATAAAGGTCCTAAGCGACAGGTACATTTTCAACATTATTTTAATTTTATCAAATTTCTTTTGCAGTATTCGATTTACTGCTCGACGAAATATTTCTGTGACAATTTTTTTTTAAATTAATAATTTGCACCGTTTTCAAAAACAAACATACGCAGTGTTCATACGCAATTCAATAGCTATAGCGATAGATTTAAGAAAAATGTGCCCTAGGTATTAATAATTATGAAATGCATTATATTATACACGCAGATATATTTGAACTGAAAAAGAATCGCATATCATTAAGCTTACGTATATTTCTACAAGTAAGTACGTTATGGTAAAGCAAAAATTTTGCATTCAAAATTGAATTCAATCAAACATATTCGCCACTTAGTAAATAGTGGAATCTTCGACCGCATAGCTCTTCTGTTTAAAAAAAAGTATTTTTCTGTTCAAAAAAATTATAGTAGGTAATATAATAATTGAAAAATCTATTACGTATATTATATTACTAATAATTCATTTAAATGGAGCACTGAAATAAATTCCATTGATAATAAAAATGAGCTGATAAATAAATATAACTTCTCCTTTCATTATGACTTATGACGTTCTTGTGGCGAGCACTCGATATTTCACTTTGGGTCAAAAACACGATAACTCTTCGTATCGGAAAAGTAAGCGAACCGTAAAAGTAATTTATGGTTAACATTTAACAAGACAGAGCAATGCTTGCTAAAATAACCTCGCTCCACTATTTACTTTCATAGCTAGCATTTCATCCCGCCCGTAATTAGATACTTGAAATAAATCTATATTGTTTATGGCCCATGTTTTGCATTAATAAAAATAATGTATATTTATGTATAAACTGACGATGCTTAAATCAAAATTTCCTTTTACTCTTTCAATATCGCCGCCTCTAGCATTCCTGTTTGTCTGCGTCAAATCCATGCCATGAGAAAGTTTATAATATATCCATTTTATAACTTTATAATGGTTGTCAAATTTTAATTACATATATCACATTCTTATAACATTTTGGCTGAGATGTGATCAAATAACTGGCCTTCTTGACAAGCTAAAATTAGAAAAATAAAAATCAATTTTAATATTAACGAATAATTACATAAAATAATTAGATGATAATAATAGAGACAGTTCCGTAAACGTGGCTTAAACACATTTAACAAAATTATGTCTTTATACTAAAATGTAACGATATTTTAATTTTATAATAGCGCTATTTTATTTGTCGTTAACCATTTAAAGTTAGTAATAAGTATTAATTAATAATTAAAGTGAATAATTCCTTATATAAGAAGCCATTAGGTCCAATTCATCCTACGTTTTAAAAGCTACAGCTAAATTAGATTAGCATAAGCGCTATCCAGTTGTTGATAGAATTCTAAATATATAGAGTTCTAAGCAGCATCCTTAGGAATGCTCTATTCTATTATTAAACGGAAGCCGGTTTAGTCTGTATCGCAATTCGATGTACTCCTATGCGTCTATTGAGATTAACGACGAGGTATTATTTAATTGGTCGTGGAAATGGCCGCATACTAACGCCTGGTCGCTCAGTACCTACGGCCAGTTCAAACAATAGCGGTATAATAAACAACCATTCATACTGGTATCGCGAATGCTCTAGACGAAACAATTGTTTTTTCTAATCATTGGGACAATTCCACACACGCCTGTATGATACCAAATTAGACAATTAAATGCCTGAGTTATCGTAAGCGGTTAGTTGACAAATATCCTTATATACATAGTTACATACTATATAATGCTTTCATAGATATTTTTATTACAGCCAGTGACAGAACAAACAATTTTGCTAATCACACAAATGTTGAGGGAATCGAACCCACGATCTCCGGCTTACCAGTCACTGTCTCTAACCACTAAAATCGAGTACCAACGTAAACAAAGAAATCGAAATTGTGTATGAAAATGTATTATGAAGATGTCAAGCCACTGGCAGATGAACTTGTAATGAAAGAAAGCATTAAGGGAATCGGAATACGAATTCCTTTTATTAAGTTTTGTATCAAAATAGAGTAACTCGTGAAGCAGCCATCTGCTCCCGTCTGTTATTTCGCGTCGCTACATTTAAACCAAAATAGTCAAGCATAATTCATACCTATATTTGCTTAAATGTAGTAGGTTCGAGTTCACTGTTCTGTGTATTGAAAAACGCCATTTTTTTGCATTATAAATATTAAATGTTATAAAAAAAAATTAAAACGAATTAATTATTCTATATTTTAAAACTTTCAACCGACCTGTGTAAGTCCCTAATTACATGCATAATAGTCAGACATGCTATTTGATGTATCAATTAATGATCTCATTTTAAACAAAATTCAGAAAAAAAATATTATAACGCAACGTCAGTTTAGACAAAGATGTAGCTGTGAACCAAATTGTAGTATTACATAACGAATAATTTTAACAGAATAAAAATCTGATTTTCATAACCCATTAGGAACGACGATTTAACATAACTTGTACCTATAGCTCTTCATTATATTACGCGATTTCGTATTATTTTAATAAGACGACAGAAATGAATGATGAATTTACTTATATCATATTCTGTTTTGCGTGTGGCCATTTGCTATGAGTGTGAAGTTTATTTATTTATTACTGACTTCCGACCGCTGTATTTCGCTTCACGAAACTTTAAATATACAACTTCCGATTGCCATTTCGCTCGGCTACGATGGTATATTTACTAAAAACCAAACACTATTCTACTCGAATGTACATCACTCCAAAAACTGCTTGTATATTAAACATATCATTACTTGTTTTACGAGACCAGTAATCGTTGACATTACGTAAACAAACGCACGAAAGCAAACTTTACCTTACGCGAATCAAGATTTTATAACAACAACAACAACATACCATCCCACCCGGTCCTTAACGGGGTAGGCAGAAAGCACCGAGTGCCAAATATCTCTATATGTATATCTATAAGATTTTATAAGTGTCAATATAATCTCGCAGTGTCTCTGAGACTATATTGTACATATATGATACTTGTTTTTGTGTGTATAATATGTATATACTCGTACATATGTATAATTCAAAACCCAACTTATTGTAATCATTACTCCACCAAAGCATTACTCCATCAAAGCAAAGTATACATGTAATATTATCGAACAATAGGATGTGACGTTCACGCGCGCTCATGTGCTTGAATCGCTCTATAGTCGGTCTTCGGTCATTAGTGCATTCCGGCGGTCCGAGAATAACCTGAATAAAATATATAGGACGTATATAAAGACTAAATTATAGGTTTATCTTTCATTGGCCGTATTGGACTTTACGTACCTACTCGTCAACTGTGGAAAGATCAGCGAATGGCGACGAGCGATTTTTTTATGAAACGTAATTTTTTTAGCCTTTTTATTTTTCCACTGCTGCTCTTCGAGTCTCATGTTATAGTGAGAAAGAACACTGAATACTTATCTCCTCTCAGTCAATTTGATAAGACTGCACACCAATGTAGAGTCCTTTCTCGTTTTTAGCAAATCCCAGCAGTTGGTTAAATTATCATATTTAATTCAGAAAGAAACATTGTTGACTACTTCGCTCTATTTTGGTATTATAAGCATAAATAGGCTATTATTATCTACTGTATATTCATTTAAAACTTTGATATACAGAAATTAAAAAGGACTAGAAAATAAAATAAATAAACCAGTAAAATAAATATTGATAAAGATATGTAAATTCTAACAAGTATAAATTATTACATGCTATTCGTTGTTGAAGACGTTGAAGACTTTATAATGTTGGTTCTTAATTGTCGGTAAAGTTAAGAAAGCCATCCGAATCAATCGAATTAAATGTTTGTAATATCTTTGTCATAAATTGACGATTTTTTATGTGTATTTAACACGTACACATATATATTACATAATTATTATTTTCTAGTTACTAGGTGTGTACACATATAATACATATATAATTATAATTTTCTTGTTACTAGGTGTGTACACATATACATAGTACATATATAATTGTTATTTTCTAGTTACTAAGTGTGTACACATATAAAACATATATAATTGTTATTTTCTAGTTACTAGGTGTCAGTGAAGCGAGTCTCTTGGAACGCCTCACTTTACACTTACAATTTGTAAACGATGTCAGCTCACAGATAATTTCACGTGAGCTATAATTAAATTGCGGTGTCATCCGAGATTTATTCAGATAACTTCACTTTTGCCAAGGTATCATCTTGTCAGTTCGCTGTCGCCGAGGGACCTTAATACAAGGCCCAATTTAACAACTGGTATATATCAGGTTATGAATTTTCTCAAAAATTGTTACAACACAACCGCTCATTACCTAAACCTACTTTTTGTAAAGCAAAGCCTTTTTTTTTATTAATTCATCTTTTTTATTTCCTAACAATAAAATCGCATCGGTGTTAATGCTTAAGGTACCGGTAAGTTTAACCGAATATTTCTACAGTATATACAGAGATTAAAACGTAATATACTCGTATTAGCAATGCAAATAAATATGGACCGAATATCTCTTGTCGCCCACGTGAATAGAGTTCGCCTCACGCATCTAGGATTAATGCTTTAATAAATACAAGTACAAAAATAAACTATGAAACACCTGATAAAATTGGTTCGTTCTATCATAATGGATTTTACTCATAAGAGTTGTAAAAAGACAAGGAGAAGATCTTATATGGTGCACCACGATATTGATCTGCAAAGAATTAGCAAGTTGTGTATTTGAATTAAATTAATTTCTAAACATATCTAAACAAATAGATTTTATTTCGCAATTATAATTTTTTCTTTTTTATCTTCGTAATCCAATCAAGTTAAATATTTATTGGTAACGGTGCTGATAATCCGGCATTTCAATACGACCGTTAGTCGTGATGCGATTATCAAAAAAGCTCTGCAAAAAGTCGTCAGGCTTAACAAACCAATAATATCAAATGTTGACAGCGGCTTATGTCGTATTAGCGATTCAAAACAAATGGGTATTCATTAACATGCAACAAAGAGAGAATATATATATATATATATATATATATTATTTTTATTTTTTATTTTTTTAGTATTATTTTATTTTATTTTTCTTCTCGGCTATAGTACTCTACCGCATTCGACATTTCTGCACAACCCTGAGGTTGGCTGGTAGATAATGCTAATTAGCATTAAGCCCGCCTTTTGTACCACAATTATTTTGGGTCCAATAAAGAATAAATAAATAAAAATAATTTATTGTACGTTTTTAATCACACGCAATGTAATAAGTCGTAAAGATAACCTCTAAGGGCGCTTAGACAGGCACGCCTCGACCTGTACATATACTCAGTCTGGCACCCATAGCCGCAAGTGCACGAAGCCCCGTATATCTTGCACCCATGCTGGCTCTGACCCGGCTCGCACGCATTGGCATCTGTAACAAACATGACACTTAGTCTAATGAATGCAATGTTGGACAGCTTTGAGGCATAACACTAACGATTAGCACGTCGGTCGATCCCTTATATCTGATCGTCATGACCACGAAGAATACTCACTATCGTCAACTAGTCGACGTGATGTCAGGTTAGCATTATTTGGCATCGGATTTAAATATTCCAATGTGGCCATAGTAATATGTGATTATTCAAAACAATAGTGAATATGCACTTTCTAGGCAAGCGTTCTTCGTATTAGACTACACCTCGCTTACAATCGGGTGAGCTTAGTCAAACGGAAGCCTATTACGCTTATAAAAAATATGTTGCGAAATTTGCAAAGTAAATATTTGAAAAGGCAACGAAAATATTGGTACACTTTTGCGATGGACCTGTTCACGAACTGACGCAGTTATTGATATTATTCCGTTTACTTACAGCCCGAGAAGACAAAAGGTTTTAGCCAGATTTGAGAGCGAAAAGCACTTATTTTGTGGACAAATACTGCACCATGGAGTTATTCTTTCCTTTTAAGAAGAAGCGAAAGATCGGTTGTTGATGTTGTGGCCTTCGTGTACAAATCAGAGGGCGCAAAATATGGCAGTGTGCCAGACGATCCATCCTCTAATAGTCTGCTGATGATATCGGTGCAGCGGGGAGGGGGGTAAAAGTGGTTGCTTTCTGGTATTGCGATATTCCGTTCTTTACAATCACTGTTAATAGTCGGAAAAATTTATAATTCCGTATGTTATACATATGTCTGGATGTCCGTTCCAAATAATCCGGAAACCGTGATGAAGAGTGCCCCGTGACATCCGGCGGCAACGCGGAACATCGTGAGGATTTAGTCAGGGTTACGATACTATAGTAGTACTATATAGTGACGCCAGATTGAGTAGAGCCAATAAGGCGCACTTGAAAAATCAAATAAAAAATCAAAAGGTTGGTTATCTTTGTAAAATTTCCATATATATATTTAAAACTCTTTTGATGTGGCATGGAAATTTTAGTATTTGTAAAAGGAAATATCATTTTTAGGGTCCGTACCTCGTAAGGAAAAAACGGAAACTTTATAGGATCACTTTGTTGTCCGGCCATTCGTATGTCCAGACACCTTTTCTCAGAAATGCGTATAGGTATTAAGCTGAAATTTATATCAAATACTCAGGTCTACTGTCCCTTAAAGTTATGAAAAAAACAAACCTCTAAGCTAACGCAATCAAAAGATGCAGCCGTTTATGCCGCATAGTAAAATAGCTAATTTGGTTTATAAAACGTTTGTACGGAACCATCGGTGCGCGAGTCCGATTCTCACTTGGCCGGTTTTTATTTTTAATTCCCCGAGCTTTGAACTGGGGTTTGAACTCTCAAAGAGATGTTACAATATTGCCCATACCCCGGGGACGATAAACGCCCCTGGCGGTGATGCGTGCTGGCTACACTTCAGTAAACAATAAATTAATGCAAGCGAAATATCTATTTCGCTAAATATGAATGCAACTTTGTTTGCACGTGTGAACAGGAATGGATACGTAGGCTTACACGAGTTTTCATCTATAGGTAATACTTCCTATGGATTTGTATTCACTCACTAACTACATATATTTTTAATACGATACCGATTGTATTATAACACTGGTCGTTTTACTAAGAAACGTTGAGAAATCGTCTTAAAAAGGTTAAGGATGGAATAAACATAACTTATGACTCCATTCTTTCAAAATTAGTAGGACGTGGCGCTAGTTCTCAATGTTTCTGTAGATGAACCTCTACCATTTCTGTATTTCTAGTACTAATCAGCTAGGCTGTTTAAAAAAGTGGTTAATAAACTAAGATGTGGACTGTACTAATTTCGTTTTTATAAGTATCAAAATTTCCGATAGAACACATTGAAAATTTGCACACTAGAACATCTCGGCAACTAATAATGACAAAATGATATTACTGTCCTGGTTTTTACCACTCTTTTTACAACGGAACCATGTACATTTCATTTAGGACTAATCTTTTCCGAGGTCAGTCGCCGGATGCAACGAGAATTAGGTACTATGCATCGCCCTACTTTACGAATCAGTTAATAGAAATATGTCGGTTGCAGTTGCAGTCCCGTGAAGTTCCACTAGACACCCTGTTTCCAAAACCTAGTTGCTCTATTATGAGATAGAGTGATGTAACGTAATGAATAAATACGTTATTTCATCGACTTTCACTCTTACAATGAATGAATATAAAACCTCAATGGCGAAGGTACATCATTTTGAATGTTATATATTAATTTTGGTGAATATTTCTTTCAATACGAACGTAACATCACGCCTGTATTCCTCGAAGGGGTAGGCAGAGGAGTGTAGTACACCCCCACATTTCACCAGTTACG
>DWEM01003365.1:0-10786 GCA_018245935.1 Agara belti belti | reverse complement strand
TATACATATAAACCTTCCTCTTTAATCACTCTATCTGTTAAAAAAAACCGCATCAAAATCCGTTGCGTAGTTTTAAAGATTTAAGCATGCATAGGGACATGGTACAGTCGGAAAAAGCGACTTTGTTTTATACTATGTAGTGATACACAAAACTTAATATAAGGAAAATAAAGGTATTTAGTTAAATGATATAGACAAAACTTTATATTTATTTGTATTTACGTTGTAATCGAGTACATATCTTGTAAATAACTAAATTCTTATATTATAAACGCCTCCTAGCAACTTTCTCTCCGACGCTCTACCGCCACTGAGCTCCTGCAAACATCTTTGCGAAAGAAAATCACAAGCAAGCTACGTGTATGGAGTAAATTGAAATTCTTAGTACTGCTCAAACAGTTCATGAAAGATGTCATATTTATGTTCAGCGGTGAGTTCAGCTATAAATCCAACGTTCACAATCAGATTGGTATGTTTAGTAAATAATAAGAATTGAAGCTATAAATACAAATATGTATTATCTATATAAACTGTCTCCTGAACAGTAATCGATGCGGTGTCTCTGTCAAACCTTTCAGTAATTGAAGAGACGTGAGACAGCTAGACGCCCACCCTTTGCCGACGTTTCTAATTTCAACGCGTCTTGGCAATACGGAGCTCTTTGTTCAGACGGATCTTAGGTTAATATTGCTACAAGACTGAGACGAGGGAAAGATTCGCTGCATCCTTCATGTCTCACTGCAGTACACGTCATTGTGCTACTCCTGAAAACCATTAAAAACGTGCAGAATGTAAGAATACGTGCTGAATGACGAATAGTAAAACTTACGTTACGATAGTAAATCTATAAGAACTTAGTAACATTGCGAAGAATAGGCGTTAATTTTATGAACAAACCAAAAATCCACTTATCCAACTGCTGAAATAACAACTTGACGCCTTCCATCAGTGTTATTTTGCTTTGGAAACAGCCGTCAAGTAAACTATTTATAGGCTGTTTGCATCCCAGTTACAGGGTGCGGTGATTAATGATCTCCAAGACATCCCTTCAGGCTGCGGCGAGAGCAAGAAACTTTTACTCGAATTACTTAAACGTTGCTAATTGCACCGGGGCCATTTTCATGTTTGCCTTTTTTCATTTATACAGCAAGAAAAATTTAACGAAGTAAATCATAATATTTCATACGTAAGTTAATAATTTTTTTTAAAATAAAAGTACTGTTCTTGTATTTTATCAAGGCAAATAACTTTATTAAGTGTATTGTCTTCATTGTTTTTGTTATTTTGAAAATTAAGGAAACAAGAAAAGGAAATATTGCGTCCATACGAGACGTTCAAACTTTTATGGTTACAAATATAACTGTCCGATTTGGTCGATTTTGAGAATGAAACAGTGTAACGGTTAAATTAATATGGCTTGAAAATAGGCAATCAGCCTACATGGAATCTGATTAGAAATGTATAATATTGCTGACGTGTAAAACACGACCGCGGGTAAAACTTATCTAAATGTAATGAAAAAGTAATTCACTTTGGTGCGACAGACGAAAGTAGTCCTTGGGGGAATCTCAATGGTTGATATCACGGCACCATACAATATGTATTCCGTGTTATGTGAGAGTGTTGCAAGGACCCCCAGAGACTCGTAGAACACAACAATAGCGTTATGCATTAACATGTCTGTGACATGTTAGAGACAAATTTAATGTACAATTTAAATACCGCGAACGAAGAACTTACTGAAAAAGGAATACGAATCGGTCGCTTTAAATTTTGAAGCTTTGCTAACTTATGTGTTAACTTCCAACATTTAGCGAATCACCTTATTGTTACCGTATCTTAAAGCCTTATCAAATATAAATTTTTATGCAGTTTATGTCGTGCAAATGACCATTGTTTTTATGTCCTGTTATTTCATAGATGCTCTGCGAAAACCGCATGCGTGTCGCACGCATAATAGGAAAAACATTTATTTATTTATTTATTTATGTTATACCAACAAAGTAGACTAAAACAAACATTAAAACACAAAACACAATGTAGAAAATAGCTAAGTGTGACTTCAATTACAGGTGCAAACGACAAGATAAGGCAACATTAAGTAGTTAAAAATGTAAATTAATTAATTAAACATAACAATCAAGAAGGAAATGAAATGGAAATGGAAATGTATACAAATTAAATCAATTGAATTAAAATTATACAATAACTCGCTAGTTACGTAGTCGGCAAAAGTCTAATGTAGTATTTTAAATTAAGGAAGGGATAGGAAGCGTGTTGCACACATACGCGCGAGATTCGCACGCGGATGCAAACACGTGTGACAGGAAGGCCCTTAACCATAACATATAAAACCAATGCCTATCTAATAACGACGTTCTAATTTGATTGCCTGAAAATAATGAATTACCTTATCTTTAAACCCCAGCGTAGAACAGTACATATTTAATTAATTAATTTATTAAACAGACTACTCCAGAGCTAAGAAGTCGTCCACCGCTACTCTATTAACGGCTTAATTAATAGGGTAGCGCTAAGCGTCTTATATCGCTATTCAATCTCTGGCTTCGAAATCATCAAAGGGACCAACTTAAATGTGAGATTATTTATTAAAAGAGGTAATGATGTGGGCCATAAACGAACGTAGAAGAATCCTGATTGTAGATTTGAAAAATTAAAGGTATGTGTTTTGAAATTACAGTATTAGTGTTATTCTATTGTAGATTACTACCGCAATGATGTTTAAATTGTTATCGTTTACTGTGAAGTGTGCATTAAAGAGTCATTCTGAAACATAATAGAATTCATTGAATTCTCGTTAGTGTGTGGACTGTAGGAATCTGAGAAATACCATATCGTAAATATACATATGTAAAGCTTTAGTACTCATAAGAGATTCTTCAATAAATTCATGTTTTTATTATTTAATTTAAATTGCAACTATAAACAATCGTACTATATAATGTAATACAGTCATATGTAAATAAGGTATTTTAAGTAATCGATGCGGAATGAATTATTAACTTTCAATTTTGCTTAAACCTAGCGGACGCCTCCAAGACGGTTTAAAACGAGCTTCCGACATTTGGATTGATGCGGCACCTTTTCTTTGAGTTCCACTCACGATCGGACAGACTTCTGAATAATAAAAGATACCTGTTCCAGGTTTGAGTGTTACCTACTGTACTTCCGATTGTGTGTAAATGTATCCATTAACCCTTGACACAGATAATCCCCGATGTGGGACTATGAGTGTGAAACGTTACTTATTTATTAATGTATATTGTCATCCAGCTATATCGTAGATCCTAATTAAATTATATGTGACTAGACAGCATTAGCGTGGGTGGCTAAGTGGTGTTAAAAGGCATGAAACTGATTTCAAGATCGTAGAGTAATTAAAATTATTTCTTAGCTATTTATCCACTACCAAGCATCTAACAGGTTCGTTAAAATGTTTTATTTATCCGTTAGGTATTTACTCAGAGGATTTATTTCAAAAATGTGTACTTATTTCATGTAAAGTTACCATTTTAATGACTTTTTTCATTAGATATAAATTCGTTGGCTAAAGGGAATTGGGGAATTGTGTTACGGTCAAATCCAGTACATCAATATAAATGAAGTAAAGTCGATTACAAAATGTTATTAATATGTAAGTAAAACGGTTCTGTACGCATGATGGCGGATACGTGGGTTAATACTGATATTTAAATTGTACATAATTTGCACACAGTGTAAATAATATTTTTTAAGTTTCGTAAGAGAAGTATGAAGAACGCAATTGATGTATTCAGTTACGGAACGTCGTCGGGCTGGTGGCGAACGATCACAATTCTCAAATATAACAAGACTTTTCATATTATGAAGGGCACGTTAAAATCTTAAAAGATTTAGAAACATTTTCTACCATTCCTTTGTTCGACGCAGGTAATCTTCAATCGGTAATCTGCCTCGGCGCTAACCTAACCTAACCTAACCTAACTCCTCGGTGGCCTGCCTCGGCGCTAACCTAACCTAACCTAACTCCTCGGTGGCCTGCCTCGGCGCTATTTGGAGGATTCCGGTATCCGGTATCCAGAGAAAAGACTTGAGGCCCTCTTAGCGCGTCCGTTTGGACTCGTTCTGTTTATCTCATTCTACACATTGCGGTGCTTACGGCGTTATACGGCCCCACATATTGACGTCGTTCTTCGAGTCGCGCGAGTGATTAGACGGCTAAAGATCTCACTCTACTCTACCCAGCCCCAAAACAATCCTTTTAGATGCGAGCTACATGGACCAACATTACCCTTCTAGTTAACCACACTGCCTGCACTGCACTGTTAAGTCGTGATGGTGTTTGCTTTAAACTAATTCAAGAGTAACACTGTTCCTCTTAGAATATATCCGTTAAACGTCACGTACACGGTAAGTTAAGTAAATTGATAATAACATTAATGCTGAATATTCACATTGAGGTTTCACGACAACGCTAATTATGTTCCATTCAGATCCCATTACAACTTTTAATCCAAACAAATGACAATTAGCCGATAATTGTACTTCAGCTGAGTATAATTTGCTTAACAGACATGTTTTGGACTTCAGTATAGGCCAATTATACATCATTTCGTTTTTCCATCGTTTTTAGCATTGCACAGACAGATTTATGGATTATTTAACATTAGGTAGTTTACATACTCCAATAAACCTCGAAAGAAAAACAAAAATATGTTACTATTACATAGTTATCAGACCCTTATCGTAACCACAGCTGCAGCGAAAAGATAATGGATTGTCAAAGAAAAAAGTTTTTTACAAAACGTAGAGTCCTTTATTACATATAATAAAAATACAATGTCATTAAATTTTTATTAAAGTTTAAGATAAGAACAGTTAGGTATCGTTGTGTTACATTTAATAAACTGGTTGGTTATTGGTTATTGGTTAAAGGAAAGTTTAGCGGGAGCGGACTGGGGTGATGAGAGCATTCGAACTGTTATCGCTTAACAAAAGTACAGAAAATATCTCTCATAGCCGACCTGCTCTTGTTTTTAAGGCGCTTAAAAAATAATAAGATTGTTGACTTGTGCGATTTACACAGCACCAATAAGCTCTATATGCGAAGGTCAAGTGAAATCAACCTTTCGACGGGGTCCGTTAAACGCCCAGTTATATTAAATATTAGCTACCTGTCCTTAAACTTTGTCGGATTTTGAAAGACTTCTAATTAATGAACTAACTCACAGAACAGTGAACGACTATGAATGTGAAACGGATCGTTCGCAATCAGACTTATGCATGTAACCTGCTAGCTGAATAGGTAAATCGCTTACGAACAGCCTAACTAACATTTGTGCATAATAATGATCCAGGTGAACGTATGCTGAATCCCTTGTTAAGTCAAAGACATAATCATACAGGATTACGAGGATCGTGAATGGAATACTGAATGAGATAAAAACTCTCAGTGACGTCAGGAAATATTTTACAGGCGCGTGTTCAATGTTCTTTACCTATTACGTTGTTTTAATGAGGGTATGAGTAGACGCATATAATATTTGACTGTAAAAGATAATGTTAATAATTTAAGTGTAATTGGCCTACTTAATTAGGCATTCGCTCTTTCTCGCAGCCCGCTATTACACTCAGTTATGTAGATCTTTTTACTATATTCCGATTGCGAATAGCTAATATTACGGCAAAAACGAATTCCTTTCATATACTTTCTTTTAATGAACCTTAAATATTACAACTGTGTATGAATTGAATCAAATATTATTATATCTTATCTCAATGCTTTTTCAATTACAAGAAGACCCATGTCATAAAATATACAGTACCTATAACGTAAATAAAACGCAAACGTGTCTGAAACACAGGCGAGCATTTAGTATTTAATGATATTTGCGAAACCTTTTGACCTGCAAACCAGAACATTTTTAATACATTTTAATGGCAACGTACGTTACTGGGTGTCCTGGTTGCGAATTTGCTGAGGCAGCCAATGCAAAATGTACCCAACGCTCTTACCCTGTTTTGGGATAAACACACAAATTAGGAAAAATTCCCGCGAAAACACGATTATTAAAGCATTTCCTAATACTTAAGCTGGTCTAGTTAGACTGGGTGATAACCATTCAAAATATGCAACTGATATAGCATACATACTTTTAGTATTGGTTAGTAGGCTTATAGTTAGTATTATTGATTTGGCTACAGCCGTGTTTAATACCTGAGGACTGAGATAGTAGCTTCTGGTATTCAGATTAAAGCGACAATCATATCTTATAAGATAAAATACAAAAAGTTTTAAATTGCGTTTTGATAGGATTGATAGCATTGTCAACACTTTTGACAAAACTGTCTTTGAAATATATCAGTAAACTTGTCGGTGAAGTCAAGTTCAATATCAATCAATTCTAATTAACAAGCATTCTATTACATTTGTGCAGATTAATTTCTGAGTGTATTTACTAGTAATGTCTATTTATTATCATCAACAGCATAATGACCAACCCAAAAGAACATTACCCATGAGCAATAAAAATAGAAAGGTATCGTAAAAATAGAAAACAATAAAATGTAACTGTAATTGTATGTCAAAAGTAAACGCGGCCGGGTCACGATCGTAAAATTCTCGTCACGAAACCAGTTCAAAGTTACTAAGTCGAACGCAAAATCGACGGATTAACGGAATCGTCGACTTTGTGTGGCTGCTTGATTAATGTTTGATCCATGATATTTTTTATTTGCTTACGAACAGATTTTTGAATGATTCTATCGTACTTACAACATATGCCTGTAACTGCATTATACTGACAAGTGTTGCAATAACAAGGATCTATTCAATAGTAAAGAATGAAGAAGAACGAAAACTCCTTTCATTTATGGTGGTAAAAAGTTGCATACACAAAAAAGCACATGGCCTTCGGAAGAATGATTGAGTAGCGATAGGTACTTTAGGCTTAAAAAGTCTAGCGGTGAGACTTGTTCCCAGCTGTTAGATAAGAACGAGAACTGCATAAAATCCTCTACACGACCAATATTTCCGCATACGCTTACTGTCAATATCGACGGGTATAACAAATTTCAGTCGAAACCAGCCATAGCTAAGTTATTGATTTATATCGGGCAACGACACAAACAACGAATTATCGATTCTAACTGACGTACCCTAGAAAAAGTAACAAGTAAATTATAATATATTGTACCTATGTAATAGCATGTTCGCAAATGTTTTATGTAATAGTTAAATAGTAAGCACTTGATAATGTCATGTAAAATGTAAATATAATAATGGTGTTATGGGAAATTGTTGCTATGAAATTATCACATTAATTTTGTATCGTGCAATTGTATAGTAATCAACTCACATATCGAGTTTAGTAGGTCAAAGAGCTATAATAAGGCAGTAATATAGTTTGTAGTTGTCATTCCACGAGGAATAGGTCACAATTCGGACACTTGTAAGTCGTTAAGCACACATGGTTTATACGAAGAGCGAAAAGTTTTATATAATGTATATTCCAGCATGGAACTTACGTAGTATAGATTATTGATATTGAGATTGGTTTGTGTATCGTCGCGATTATTTTTGTAAGCGCTAGAATGTCTAGAATTTCGAAAAATGAGAAATTACTCGAGAGCTTAGAAATTGTACTATGTATTTAATATTCATGTACATATTTCCAGTAAGTAAATAACTTCTTACTTGATATGTATTTCGACAGAAAAATATCAATGGCGCTTCCATTTTGCAATTAATCATTTTATAAATATTAAGTATAAAAATCTTAAAGGTCTCAGAAAATCAGACACCGTCGCGGATGCTATTGAGAGTTGCAAATATTATAGTAACATTCCAACGTTATTTATAATCGTCTTTAATTTTTATTATTTATAATTGTTTTTCACGTGCGTCTATTTTGGTACGAACATAATTCTAAACTTATAAAATGCAATAACGAAGTATTTTTATTAAAGTTTTATTTTAACTGGGCTAGTAGTACTTCGTGATGTTTATAAAGAGACAAAAAATGTCTTCATAATGAACATTTTATCATTTCATATAGGATTTATTACATTCAATGTAATTTAGGTAAGTTTAACACATTCATTATATATACCTACAGTAGATAACCCTCAGTAATATGGCTTGTCTAATTGGCCACACTAACCGTAACGTCTGCTCTGAACTATAAATCGTTTTATCCTAAACGTTCGTGACGTATCTTTTACTTATGGAGGTAGCACATGACGAGGGTTACCCCGACGATTGTCAGTCTTCAGCCGTCTGCTTTGCGCTCTACATGACTGTACAACTTAACTTTAAAGGCTATCGCACATAAGACAAGTCGAGTAAATAACTTGTGTTCTAACATCTTTAATCTATCACTGATGAGATGTATCCCCGCCACTTGAGGAGGCCAGGAATATTTTCACGTTATTTTAGCGAATTAGTAAAAAGACGGAATAATTATACATTTTAAACATTACGCATTACGAAACTCGTTACAGATTATAGGTGCCGTAGGGAAAATATACATTTTGCATTCAGCGGATACTTACGATAAGGGTTAAAAAATTTAGTGTTACTGTTAGTTTTTAAGACGAAAAGAAAAGCTTTAACTAGGTTAGATGCGCGTGGCCTAACAACACGTACCGGGACAAATTAGTTCAATGTGCTCTCGGAAACACGGAAATGGGAGTGAAAATTTTCCATTAGCAGTATCTAGTCCAAGTGCACTCGAATATCCTTTAATTTCACAGTTCGCTTGCATCTTACATCGTCGCAGATAGGGTTCCGGGTAGAGGCCATGGACGTTTAATAATATAATTAGTCTAGTAATACAAATAGTCTAGTAATACAAATAGTCTAGTAATACAAATAGTCTAGTAATACAAATAGTCTAGTAATACAAATAGTTTTTAAAGTACGGTAATAAAACGAAGTAGTGATAGCCTAGTGGTTGGAAATTCAGTCTTCGAATCCGGGAGGTCTTGATTCAAATATTAATATGCACCTCTGAAATATCGCTAGGAAATATAACCTCGAAGGAAAATATCGTGAGGAAACCTGCACACTCTAGACTCTAGAGTAGAGTAGAGTATGTTATAAAATATACAATGTTTCTGAGGTGTTTGAAGGCTGCCTATCGTTGCCTGTCACTTGGCCATCATGGTAGACTATGGCTCATAACCGTTTCACTATGCAAGGAAATTCGTGACCAGCAACAGAACATTAAATGGGTCGGGAATAAAAAATAAAACATCCTCACAGGAACTTTGTTATATAGATATGCTTTAGTATGTCGAAAGTATCTGTAGATTCTGTGTATGTACTGCATTTATACCCAATGAAATCAAATAAGGAATACTTTATACAACGGCTTGTGTATGATATAAACCAAGACGGACTAAACCTGTATTTACAACCGAGATGTGTGAGCCGATTAGAACAGAGTCACAAGGATACCGGTAACAATGTTTTTGCTAAACAGCACTGCCCTATTTATTTATATCACATTCGTTAAGCCCCTTAGCATTCCGTTTACCGTTCGTCACGCGTAAATATGGTAAATTCAATAACGGTAATTGATGGTATTTTCAAAATTTTGCAAACGTTTTCAGAACTCGATTTTTTTGACTATAAACAATGAAATACGGAGTTCATTTATATTTCAAGACAATCGCGCACCCCGTTAGCAGCTTTGCATTTCAGCAATTTTAGGGTTGGCAGGTTCAAAAGTAAGAATTAATGGTTTTTCCATTTCGACCCAGGACGAAGATTTTTCAACAACAGAAAATCAAATAGACGGTTAATTTTTTTTATTTAAAAAGAAATCTTCCATCCATTAATATCACTTACAGGGTTATTGAATCAGAAATAAGTTATAATATTCCTTTGATGATTCTGTCTGTTCTTAACAGTATCTGTTTTAATGACTTGGTAATCAATTATAGCGGTTTCAGTGCTTGATGGCACCCTGAAAATAATAATATTTTATAAATAAAAACCATAAATTACTTACAAAATGTATACATTGCTTGATATTCGTACAATTATAGAAATAAATTTTCTTTTATACAAACTGTAATTGTAAGTTTAAAAAAAATATATATTACACAATGAGCTTGTTAAAAAACTTTCGACTTAGCAAACCTACCTATACAATTAATTCAATTATGGACTGTTTATATCCGTATAAAAGATGTTATAAAATAAAATCCTTTATGACATACATTTCTCCGCAGACGTACCATAAATTTGTTTTACGTTCTCTTAAAACAAACACAATACTTATTATGACGTATAATCACATATTATTAAATAAACGTAAATGTTATATTAGATGAATATTTTTTAAGTTTAATTATAATCGCTTGACCGTTGAGAGAAAATATCATGAGGATACAAGCGCTTCAACTGTTTTCTACGTTTTACGTTGTCTAACGTATGTGAATGCGGCAAACCCGCATTTAATCAGCGTGTCAGACTATAACCCTGCTCAATCTGAGAAGAGAGATCCGATTCCAACAGAGGACCGGCAAATTAATGACGATGATCATTAATGTTACAATTTATTACCAATAAACAATCATACAATTCTGTACATGCACACCATCATTCTTTTTTTAAATAGTCGTTCCTTTAACGACCAACGATTTCGTTTTCAAGTTCCTTACATTTGTCTGCAAATTAGAATACTAGTGAATAATACTATCATGTAAACTTTTCTGTTAAATATATATCTATATCTATACTTCTATACTAATATTATAAAGAGGAAAGATTTCTGTG
>DWEM01003364.1:0-10788 GCA_018245935.1 Agara belti belti | reverse complement strand
AACTGGTGAAATGTGGGGGTGTACTACACTCCTCTGCCTACCCCTTCGGGGAATACAGGCGTGATGTTACGTTATATCGTTTTGAAGTATTTTCAAAATTATATATCAGTACCTTATAATACATTACGCTATCTTCATCAATTTTCATCGATCAACGTGGTAGAGTTAGCCTCATGTTTGTTTTGTTGTTAAAAAAATATCTGTGGCTGGCTATGACTTTAAATCATTATTTATTTATTATTTAAGAATGATACTTGTTAAAAATATAATAAATTTAAATAAAAATATGTAGCTTTATTTTATATGTACACATATATCTACTCTATGCGAGAGACGGTGCGGGCGATTCAATTACAGCGCTTGGAAAATTTACGACAAATCGAACGTAAGCCTGTAACGAAAACTGGCTTTCTTATTGTCCTTTTATATACTACACATATTCTTCGATAAATCTTGACGCTTTTACATAAATAACTTGACTAATATTTCATCAGATTCAGATCTAATGTTCTTACCCGACAAGCATAAATACAATGAAATATTCATGACAAATATAAAAAATTACACAACATTGATGTTGATTATCAATAGTGAGGGTTGTACTGACCTCATCAATCTAAAGAACCTTACTTCTAAACGATCGACAAAATTCAACACAAAAGTTCTTTTGCGTAAGCTTTCCGTCGTCTTGACAGGAGGAGTTATTGTGAAGATTTTTCTGGCTTATTGTGCGAAATTACTGCCATTTTCCTCATTTCTACAACATTGCGGCGTACCGAGACATTTTAGAAATTGCCTCACTGCCGTCTAGTGATGGCCACTCGAGTTCGTGAAGTTCATCTAGTAAATTGAAAATATAATGTTGCCTAAAAGCCAAGCGTTGCATCTTAAAAAAAACGAAACTTAATACAAACAAGATATGCTATTTTTTTAATTTAATTAATGACATGTAGCAAACAATGAATATGTAAAATGAGTTGTTGAAAAAACTGATATAAGTATTACATAGGTCGATATGATATATGGAATCTTCGTCAGTAGCTCAAAAATCTGTACATTGTTACATCATGGGCTCGTGAAAACAACGTGTACCTGTTAATGACGTACTCAATTTTTTGCAATGTCTCGAATACAGTGATCATTGAAAATATTGTAACAGATTATAATAATTTTCCGTTTCTTTATCATCAGGTTCTACTGGGACCTCTGTATGTTGCTGTTACTGGTGGCCAACCTGATCATCCTTCCTGTTGCGATATCATTCTTCAACGACGACCTCAGCACGAGATGGATAGCCTTCAACTGTCTTTCTGACACTATATTCCTTATAGATATCGTTGTTAATTTTAGGACAGGTAAGATTTTTGATTAAGATTCTAATGGTTGTAAGACTTTTTATATCCCTCTTCTGGGCACGGGTGTCTCCGGTGGTTGCCGTAAGCATGGAGCACATACCACCATGCGACCTTACTAGTTGGTGGAGATTCATGTAATATTTACAATAAATTTATCAGCTATAGCAGCTATTGTTAATATAACTAAAACTTCATTCGAATTTAGGAACTCTTTCACAAATATATTAAAGATACCTAATAGGGAAAATATACATAAGAATGAGTAACAAATCAATATTTTTTATATACTATAACGTTTTAAACCCTTCAATTTTCAGGAATAATGCAGCAAGACAACGCGGAACAAGTGATACTAGATCCGAAGTTAATAGCGAAGCACTATTTGAGGACATGGTTCTTCCTGGACCTCATCTCTAGTATACCACTAGATTATATATTCTTGATCTTCAATCAGGTAAACGTACGTTGCAATTTGGCCGTGTTCTTATTACTATAGTTTTAATCTGTCTTTTATGTTGTTGATATTCTGTTTCAGCTTGGGTGTTTATTTATTTTATAGCGAGATTTGTGTTTTCGATTTTTTTTCCGTTTCGTTTTTTCATTGTGATTTTATCCTACTGCCACGTGAATTCAACGCGTCATCGTGTTCGGTTCAAAAAGTCGTATTTTAAAGGTTTCTTTGAAACCTAGTAAGGTTTGATTGGAGCACTTTTCATACATCTTCAAATTTTTATTTTTTATTACTTATATTTTCATGTTTCCTTTCGACTATCTGCACGATTAACATTCGTAGCCCATATGAATCTAAATTGTCATTGTCTATATCTTCGCTCTGATAGCTGTCTTGTATCTATAGGAATGGACAGGTCGTATGGGATACTGAATCCGTATGAATATCTCTTCAGCACATCTCGACTTTGTGCACCATTTTTCTCAAAATTTTCGCATTTTGCACCCTTGCTAAATTTCCTATTGCAAACATAAACCGAGTCCTATTCACTTCTCAGGATTGGTTTACACATATCTTTCACAATTGTTCTAATATTTCATGCATATTTTTCGTGTATTAGTGCATGTATTAATTTTTTCTTTATGGTCAACACGTTCTTTCGCTTAATGATCTTATTTTTTGGATAATTTTTAATTTTCCATACTTATTAGTGTATTGTAACTTTTGTTTTAATTTTTCTTTCAATGCTACTATATACTGTAATATGCAACACGACCAAATTGTAATATCTATAACTTACTTTATAATAAAACATCAGTGAGCTATATAGTCCCACAATTAAGTGCAATATATTACTTATTTTTAGAGATCTTGTTAAAAGCTTCATAGGCTAGAAGCGTACTGTTCGACCAGATAACGAAAATTCTATACAGAAACTTTTACTAACAGATATTAATTTCTGTCAGTAAACCATAACATGTACAAATGTAACGCTTCCGCACTTTTCTTTAGACTAATACTTAATTATAAGATGAGCATTATGCATGTTTTATACACTTCGATTGTATAAAATATATTCGCGTCCTTCGATGCTCTTTTGGTTTTGAAGTAGTTCCTTAGAGCATCGCGGCGTAGGGTCACTTATAAAGTAGGTTATTTAATTATGTTGACAGGATTTTAGTGAGAGTTTTCAAATTCTTCACGCCGGTCGTGCACTCAGGATACTCCGTTTAGCGAAACTGTTATCGCTAGTTCGTCTACTGCGGCTCTCCAGGCTGGTTCGATATGTATCACAATGGGAGGAAGTATATGTAAGCCGTTATCTCTGATAATCATCATATTTAACCTAACCACTAACACTGCTCTAACTACATTACGCTCACATTAACTAATACAAGGTGATAACACACTACTAAAATTATTTTACCTAACATTGGATTTATTAATAGATATAATTGTGCATTTTTAAATTGTGTGCAAATTTCCTACTTCAATTGGCTTCCTAAATTGTCTGTATATAAATAATCTACTATGTCTAAATGTTGTCGCTCTAAATAATATTTTTAACCTATAATGTGATAGACCGTAGTGTCCTTAAATATATCTAAATGGAGTTTTGTTGTAATCCTGTATTATACCATTGTCCCCACCCCCACTGTATGTGAGCCCCACGTCCCGCTCTGCACTTCTCTACTGCTTCTCTGCAAGCTTATTTCTGCCTGAGCACGCTCTCACTCGTGACTTCTCAATCTATTTTTCTCTTACTCTGCGCCCGCGCCACGTTCGTCGCGTCCGCCGACCCAAACCGACCCCACTTGCCAATGTCAAATTTGATTTGCCAAAACATTCATTATTATGTTGCCGCTTTTTGGAAACCTTTAGAAGAGAAGCACTGACATTGGCTTTGATATCAAATAAGAAATAAAATGAATATCACTTTAAATTGTAACCTCAAATTTTTTGTTTTGGATTAAAATATAAGGAAAACGTAAACTATAAAAAAATGTATCAATCGAATGAAACAATCAAATGCGTACGATTAACGAATTAACAATACGAAGCCTAGAAAACATCGAGACAAACAAAGAGAAAATGTGAAAACGTCTTTTTAATAAAATTTCATAGGATAGACACGTTCTTAAATTCAACATTATAAAATACCCATAAGAGGGTAGGATGCGGAGAGTCAGTGAGAAGTACGGGGGAGGGTGGTGGTGGCGACGTCGCAGTGACGGTGTTGTGTGCAGATGAGCCCCGCTCCGCAGCCGCGCGACGAGCCGGGCGAGGCGGACGGCGGAGGCTCGCGCGACCTCGCCTCCCAGGTGCCGCATGCGACACGTCCGCGCCTCGCGCATCCCTAGCGCCTAGCGTAGGGGTCTAGCCCGTGTCCCGCTCGTGTCGGTGTTAGTGCATCCTGTGTGTCCGCACGCGCCCCCGCCCCGCCCCGCACACCCCGCGACGACATCCGTCTGCCGATCCCGCCCGCGTTCTCGGCGGGCGCGCCTGGCTCTCTTCCTACTATCTCGTGTTTCTCGCTTGTTTTCTAGATCTTGCAGAATCTTCAAAAAAAGCGCACGGAACGAAGGGGACGTCTCAGCTCCGACGTTGCAAAAAAGAAGGGTGACACCAAAAGCAATCTAATCTTCAAGGTAACCAGGGTCGGCACGAGCCGGCGCGCATGTGCTCGTTCGCCCGCTTCGCATGTTGCCGGCGCCGACCGGCGTCCTTTACACCGCTGCGCTCGCTTCGCTTTCTCTCTTTCGTTGGCGTTTCTGTTTCCGACCCTCGTCCCGCCGGTGGCCGCGCGGCGGAGGCGCGCGAGGGCGGCGGCGGGGTCGCGCGACCGTGCGGCGGCCACGGCCACGCGACCCCCGCGCCACGCCCGCCACGCAAAGCATGCTCGCTCGACGACTCGTCTCACGCGTTCATATTTAATTTGTCACTTAAATACGAAATCATTGGTAGAGATCATCGCGATGCTTGACCTCGAGCGTCCTTGTCGCGCGCAGTCCGCACGGCTTCCTTTAGAGGCAACCGCACCCTCTTGGTATGCTATGTTGATCGTTATCTTCTGTTCGCAGTTCCTCAACATGGCGTCGGTGTTTATGCGGATATTCAACCTCATCTGCATGATGTTGTTAATCGGCCATTGGTCAGGTTGCCTGCAATTCCTCGTTCCAATGCTACAAGGATTCCCGCCAAATTCCTGGGTCGCCATAAATGAATTACAGGTTTCTATAAAAATAAATATATATATGAAATTAAATTATAATTAGACGTAACGTACGTACGTAACGGACGTAATAAAAGAAACCGTAATTACTTATTTATGAAGAAGATACTATTACATGTGTTACTTTTAAAAGCACAAACAGGAAAAATCAAAACAAAGAAGCAGAAATTTGAAAATTTATTCTCATGTAAAAGGGGGTAGTTTTTACCGGTTTTTTGTCAACCCCTTTTTAAATTTATTTAGATTATAGAGTAGTGGTGGTTCAATGAGAAGCAGCCTTTTCAATGCTTGATGACAGGTATTTAAAAACATTTATATTGCATTAATGCTATATAAAAAGGATTAATATTATTTTATATTGGTAAAATGGGTATGGTAACAATGGTAAGATGGTAAATTGCGTTCTCGTCCCTGACCGCATCTTGCGTCGGTTAGTAGGGCACTGGATAATTAATAATTTATTAAATTATGTACCCGAAAAACACGTAAGTGTTGCTGATACTATTTTGTTAATGTTCCAGGAAGCCTTTTGGTTGGAGCAATATTCGTGGGCATTATTTAAAGCCATGTCGCACATGCTCTGCATCGGGTATGGTCGCTTCCCGCCGCAGTCCCTCACGGACATGTGGCTGACCATGCTCTCAATGATCTCGGGAGCCACCTGCTACGCACTGTTCCTTGGTCACGCAACCAATCTCATCCAGAGTCTTGACTCTTCCCGCAGGCAATATCGAGAAAAGGTACAATATTGACTTCCGTAATTGCAGTGCCGGATTTACGAAAACGAATTGTCCCAGACTTTTTCTCAATGTTCAAATTTTTATATCTTCAAACATCTTCTCTGGATAACAAATGAATACTCGTAAAATGCGAGCATAAAATCAGTAATTTAGCTTTTAAATATTTTTAACAAAAACTAAAGTATTTTTTTTAATTAGTACCTGAAAAACGAGTTACTAATACAATGTACGTTTTAATACATGTGATCTGTAAATCCGGCATTGCTCACTTAAATAACTGCCAACTAAATAAAATGAACTGTTCTTCAATAACCAGATATTGTAACCTGTTATGAACACCTATATTATGTGCGTACAAGATTCCTGATTACAGCAGTTCGATGTGTGTCATAACTTATATATGTATAACTTAATACATAGGAATTAATGTACTTAGGTATATAATTATACACTTATGATATTACGGGAGTAAGTGTCGATAAACTTTCTTAAAAACATCACAGGGAAACGTCACGATAATAGCTCAGCATGGTTTACAATGTAGTCATATGGTTTTAATAACAGCAAATCATTAAAATCATACTTACCTGTTTCAGAGATTAGACGTGAGTACAGATAATATCCATTCGCTGCTCAATATTACCGTTGTCGATCATTACACATCTTCAGTGATTTTAGTTTATCGCACCTAGCCATATATTTACTGCAGCGTCACAGCTTACTGATAATATAATCCAAAATAATCAATCACGTATCATTATTGGGTGTTCATGACAGTAATATCCGTAATAACATAACATAATATATAACATAACATAAATAATAACATAACATCAAGATCATATTAACCCATTATATTTATTTATTTAGGTGTAGGTTTGATCATCAATAAGACATAAACGGTGTTGCCTTATTTATATAATAATTTAGGTGTATTAACTGACACTGGAATAATTAGCACGACTGAGATTTTCTAGTAACCAATGTGTGTGCGCTTGGATACCAATAGCCAATTTTTGTTTGCATTAATATTAAGTATACATAAATATCCCGCTGTTTCTTATCTAATATATTCTCCTCAGGTAAAACAAGTTGAAGAGTACATGGCATATCGGAAGCTGCCACGAGAGATGCGTCAGAGGATAACAGAATATTTCGAACATCGGTACCAGGGTAAATTCTTCGATGAGGAATTAATTCTGGGAGAACTGAGCGAAAAATTGCGAGAGGACGTGATCAACTACAACTGCCGGTCGCTCGTCGCTTCTGTACCATTCTTCGCTAATGCCGACTCCAACTTCGTCTCTGACGTAGTCACCAAACTTCGTTACGAAGTCTTCCAACCTGGTACTTTTTTTGGTGATTTTTAATTTTTTTCAATAATTTGTAAACTTGGATATTAAGGCATCTCATTTGCATTACAGGTGACATCATTATAAAAGAAGGAACCATCGGAAATAAAATGTACTTCATCCAAGAAGGCA
The DNA here is from genome assembly GCA_018245935.1 of Agara belti belti. Taxonomy (NCBI): domain Eukaryota; kingdom Metazoa; phylum Arthropoda; class Insecta; order Lepidoptera; family Hesperiidae; genus Agara; species Agara belti. Next base: position 3,526 of record DWEM01003364.1, on the reverse strand, counting down.
TTGTGGACATAGTTATGGCTAATGGCGAAGTGGCCACAAGTCTCTCCGATGGCTCGTATTTCGGCGAAATTTGCTTGCTGACCAACGCCCGGCGAGTCGCCTCCGTCCGCGCCGAAACTTATTGCAACCTCTTTTCATTATCCGTGGACCATTTCAACGCCGTACTAGACCAATATCCTCTCATGCGGAGAACGATGGAGAGCGTCGCCGCCGAGCGACTCAATAAGATTGGCAAGAACCCGAACCTCGTCGCCCACCGCGAGGACGATACTACGTCCGAGGGGAACACTATAAACGCAGTGGTGAATGCGCTCGCCGCCGAAGCAGAGCATGTGAGCCTGTCCGACGACAGTGTGGCGCGGCTATCCGAGCGATCGCTGGGACTGGCGCTGCAGCCACTGCAGGCGGCGTCATGCCGCATGGCAGGCGTGGCGCTGCCGGGACTGGGCGTGGCGGCGGCACTGCCGCGACCCAAGTCCGAACACGACTTCAGTTCGGCGCAAGCGCAGCAGCCGCCGCTGGCGTCCGCCGCCGCCTTCCACAAGTCGGACGCGGGTATCGCGCCCTGACAGCCCGCGCGCCGCGCCGCCCGCCGGGCCGCCAGCTGGGCCGCGCGCCCGCCGGCCGAAGACCGATAGCAATACTAGGCTTAGTGCGAGCGGGCTGCGCGCCGCCTCGCTAGTTGTAGCGTAGACTCGAGTATTATAGCTGCGACTTCGTCGGGTGCGCCCCCGTGCCGCCCGCTGAATCTCATTTTGTGATCTTATACTTAATTCTCCTGTGTTATAATTTAGGTTAAATTTTATATCATTGACGCTGTGAGATGAGCGGATACGCGACGTATTCCGTTTGTATAGATATACCTGTTATATATTGAGAAATAATAACTATTGAATCTTTATAGAGATACCTTGCCATTAAAGAAAAAATAATTATATAGACTAGACTGAATTGTAAAGATATCACTATTTTATGCTTTGTTGGCGTACGAAATAGACCTATATTGTTGATGGGTGCGTATCGTTCGTGAGCTGAATGACGAGCGTTCGAAACGTACAAACGTTCCCGATGGCCGCGAAATATGAAATTGTTAATAAATGTATAAATGACGTTGGGCGTAGAGGATTTATAGACACGTCGTTGCGCGTTAACGGTGCTGCAGAAACAAGTCAGCAATATTATGTTTTATAAAAGGCTTGAAACAAAGATGCCGCCTTTGTAAGAGCGAGTAGAGACAGGGAGTATTACGATTTATAAGTAGTGAGTAGAATCGCAATGGTGCGCGGCGCTCGGTCGTTCGGGAGCCCTGTTCAGAAAGATTTCTTTTTCGACTTGACAAAATAAATAAAACAAATATATCCTGTTGCGTCAGAACATCTCATTAAATTGAATATGCCATTATAGACTTTAGTATGGTATCTGTTATCCCAATTCCCGTTTGTGCGATATGCGCAGCCTGTTGGGCAGTTTCAACTGCGCAAGTACCATAGCGTTGTTATTTTTACGCTTTAAAAGATGCTTGTTATGCAAAATTGATCAACGAACCCCACTGCTACTTGAGATAAGTAATGTTGGGCTGCCATAGAATAGATTTATCCGCACAAAGCTACCGCGGGCATCCCTAACGGCTATCGGAGCAGCCCGCTTAGCCGGAGCGTCGCACGTCTTACGAGCCTTACAATTCCAATAGCACACGGTTGCTTTCTTAATTTTAATAATAAGTAGTCATATCTACCGATAATTTAATATACGATTTCTCGGTTTCCTAAGTAGAGGTGATCGTAGCGCTTCGAATCGTTTCTTTATGTACATATTGCAATCGGAGTTACGCCTTTAGCGATATTTGTTTTTTATAGAATCGATAAGCGGGCGTTCCTTCGAGCTGTCCAGTCAATTATGCCGTGCGCTCGCCACGCGACACGACACGGTTCTCGATGCACTACTAAACTTCGTACCTTGTTTTAATTGTAGGTGAAAATAATTTATTGTCGATAGTGATCATTTTGTAGGAATAAGTAGACCGTAACGAATGATGAATTCGGACGAATTACGTTATGTGATAGAGTGCGCTGCCTAGCCGCCGGCTCGGCGTTACTCGATGCCGTAGTTGTAGGCACGAATAGATAAACTTGCATGGTTAACGCTTTCACTTCTTACTCACCAAATCTGTGCGTACAGTCTTTCAATTTCTTTAGTGGATACTTACAAAAGTTGAGCGATTAGAGGTTTTGCAAACGCTTGTCTAATTGTCGATAACGTTAACTTCTAGCAATAGATAGATGAATTGCAACTAGTATCGAGTACTTAGAGCGTCTATGGAGTAATCGTTGAGCCGACCGCCGCCGGCGCGGGCGCATGCCGAGGCACTTCATCGTTGACTAATTCTTATAGTGTCATGACAATTTGTAAAGGTGGTTTTGCAAAGTGTTGACTTTTTAGCCAAAATATAGACAATCAATGACGAACCAATACGCAGTAGCTTACTCGTAGACGAATGCAGCCTTGTTATCAGTTTTGGCGACTAACACCAATAGATACTTTATACTCGTAAGATATTTATACAATTGATCTTAGCAGAGTGACTAACTGTCAATTTATCTACAAGAGAAACATTATTGCGTTTAATCCCCATAAGCATTTATTTATTGTTATTTTACCTAACATTACCGCTTTTATAAATTATATAAATTTTATAGAAGAGATCTATTTTTATTGTGAAGTTGAGCACCTGAATATAAGTAAAAATCCATATTAAAACAGAGTTTTTTTATTGGAACTGTTGAATTATTATATAAATATATTATAATACTGATTTCCGGTATCTATTTTCACCAAAAGTGCTCATTGCTGTCAAAGAATTAGAGAAAATGCATTAAAGAACAAAGAAACATGGCTTGTTGTTTTTTTTTCCCCCTTCTTAATTTGCCGATTTCTTTACCCAATCGCTCTGTATATATTGTAACACCATCATGAATAACGATCTAAAACTGCCAAGAATGGACACTTGACAACCAGCAGTAAAGTGGAGCAAAAAGAAAAACTGAACCAGTGTACCTACCACCTTGCAATGACGACATATTGTCATAGCCACAAGATATACTAACCATCAGTAATTTATCAAGATCGTATTGAAAAAAACAACCGATTAAATCAATTAACATTTTATTAGATCAGATCTGACATTTTATTTTGTTACGTCATTACGTACGGCGTGTAAACATGAAAAAACATTACTATATCGTGAGCGTTTAGTGTATTTACGGATTAGTAGCCCTAACAACCCGACCCCGAATTAGTCACCCCAACGTGAAAATATTTTTTTTAAAAAAGAACGATAACATTATTTAAAATAATAGTTTAAAAAAACTAAAAAAACACGCTTTTAATTAAAATAAAGTAAATTGAAATTATTAATCCTGGCGGTCCTAATAAGGATAATGAAAAACTACTGTCATATTACTGCATTGTCATTGGTGCTTGACACGTGTGCAAAATTTCAAATTGATCAGATTTCTAGAAACCGGTG
>DWEM01003363.1:0-10789 GCA_018245935.1 Agara belti belti | reverse complement strand
CAAGTGTAATGGACATCTGTTCATATAACAGTAATCCTTGAATTCTTGAAAAACACTCGAGCGACCAACACATTGAGGGCAATGAGAGAACAAAGAGTAAAATGTAATTATACAATCCTATTCAGATAAATCAGACTGAATGCTTAGAATTTATACATATCATGTGTGCTTTGTTTGGTATGTATCCCGTTTGCTTATTCATAATGTGAACACTGTCTCATCCTCATTGAACTAAACATAAACCAATAGCTCACTCTCATCACTGGTTTGAATATGGTTACGATGTTTGAATAGAGTTAAAAACTTCAATGTTACCTAGATCTATTGCCATCCACTCATCTGAATCCTTTCCTTCAATTCTTGGTATGGCATCTGTTTTGTAACATTTTCTCTTATAGACCTTTCTGACAAACTCGGCCAATGCCAATATATGCCTTTTGCTACGACCACTAACAATACATATGTATTCAACATAGTTGATATCCTGGGAAACTGCCGAGACAAATATGTTCTTAGAGTTTTCCCTCTGAAGTAGTTCTACCAGGTCTTCTATTTCAAAAACTCCATTTTTTCCTCCTAAAAAAGAAGATACTTTCAGTTTGTAACTTCACCTTTAGTATAAAAGATGTATCTATGTACCAACATTTTATATGCCGGTCTTGCTGATCAGGTTAAGGTTATCTTAAGCCTAATCTACTCTGTATTAAGTGTTCTTTAACCAATTCTGAGCTGCGGGAAGAAACTGAAATGTATCAATGCAACATATATTTTGCCAGTAACCAACATCTACCTCATACACTTTTCCTTTTAAATAAAATGCTTACTTTCTAGGTTTATTCCTTCGAATTCATCGCTTACAATCACATATTTGTCCTGGTCGTAAATTTCTTCAGCAGTATTTTGAATAACTGGCGAATTAGCTTCTGTTATCACCTGATATTTGCTAGCTATCGCGGGAGAAGTAGGACTGTTTGGCTTTGATGTATGCCTTGGGCTTCTTAAACAAACTCCACAATGTATTTGTTTTGTGTGCTGTATATTAGAGTACAATAATGCTCGAGGCTTGTGAAAGCTGCTTAGTACTATATTTCTTAACATGGTTATTTGTGCAAATAAAGATTTTGTGAACTTTGACTAAATTTACTATTAATCTTTAACTGTTTGTAAACAGAGAATGATTTATATTCGATTATGAAACTAACTTTTGATAATTTCAAAATCTGTCATAGTGACATTTAAAACATAATTGTTTTTTATCTAACCTTATGGCAACAAACATAATACATAGTATGCCAAGAACTTAATTTATTTTACATACGTTATGGGTTTTAGTACTAATATTTGCTTTCCTTTTGCATCTGTATGTTTATCTATATAAATGAAAATATGAGGAATATTTACAATATAATTTTTTTATCATATTGAAATAGATATGTATGTATATAAATAAGGCCATGCAGGACTCTAAAATTATCCTTGTTTTGTCCTTTATTTTATTCCCATATCAAATCGTTGGCAAATCTTGCAAAAACTAAGCCTTTCTAAAGTATTTTAAGTTTTCATTTGGGTTCGCAGATATTCAAGTAATATGCGAAATAAAGCGATGTACACCAATTAAAATAAGTGTATCCAATAGGTAAATTTTAAATCAATACAACAGTCAAAGGAAATTACAAATATGTAATAAATCAACTGTAAGAAGCTTCTAAGAAAAGAAGTACACACGATAGTTCTTACATTTTGCTAAGTGATTGAGGTCATTAAAATATTCAAAATAACACTAATAAGTACATATTTAAATTCGTACTCTTGGCTTATAGTTCTAGTAGAAAATGTAAAATGTTATATAACATATGCTACAGTAATAATAATAACAATAATCATATTATATTCCATTTTCATACAAAATCCTACCACAAATTTACTAAAGGTATCGCATAACTAAAGTATGCCACCAGGCTGATTTTATCAGTTCGTGCTAACATTCATTATCTTATCATTGAAAATCAATGGGCGTGTGAGTAGTGTAATATACATAGCTTTTGTCCACCTGTTTCTTTCATTTCCAATTGGATACTGAGTTTTTTTCAGTAATCATTTTGTCGAAGTAAACATTTCAAATGATCAAATATTAACTTTACGTAAGTTTGATAATTGTTTTTTGTATATATACAGATTATATATTCAAAATAAATTATTTGCGATGCTCTAAGTGATTAAGTGTAACAAATTCGTGATGTCATTTACAAACAATGTGGTCTATAGTATTGGAACAATTAAACAAATAAAAACATGGTAGTGTGTGAATTAGACAACGAAGTGTCCGGGGAGGTCTTTGGATGGAAACTTCCGGCTTGGCAGGCTCTGCTATTGCACCGAGTCCTACCGTCTTGCGGAGGTCTAATCCTATACATTACTCTGATGTGTTTCGACTTAGCCCTTGTTTATGGACATTACTGGAATGGTAAAGATGGGTGAGTAACTCGATGGCTGTTTGAATTATTTATTTCAACAGTTATCTATCACAAGCTAAACAAAAATTTATTGTCACCTAGGCTAGCTGCGTTCTGTACAATACTGATGGTGTTACCAGCGCTAATATGTTTCGTCTTCACGCTCGCCAGCCCGCCTACTGGGTTGAAGACCACTCTGACTGCTTTTACAGTGGATATAGAGCGTAATGACATGAAATGGATATTCATGCAAATTCTCAATACAACTTTCTTCCCAATCGCTGCGATCGGCAGGTAAGTCAAAACAAATTATTGGAAACTCTAAAAATAATTTCATTTACCTATAAATAATAACATAGAACCCTTGATTTTCATTGACGAATTTCTCAGAAAATAATATTACAATCATAATTGACGTAGAAAATACGTCCTTTTTTCATTGTAATATTTGGAAAGAAATACTCGTAGGCTTTCAGCGACCTGCTCGAATACCAAATACACTAGTTTATGAGTAACTACCTAAATTTTTTCTTCTATTCTTTTAGGTACTTTACATATAAAAGATGTGTACATAATAATTAGAAATTAAAAAATTACGTACCCGTGTAATATTGAACGTCTGCGTCATTGAAAACAAGTGTTAGATATATTAAGCCAAACCACCAATGTCGACTCATTGACATCCAATCTCATCGGCATAAAGTTACTGCCACCATTCTTACGAAAACAAGTAATTCCTGAATATTTAATTATTCCAGATACTGTTACTCAATCTTTTGGTGGGTAGAGGTAGTTTTTGCATGTCGTGCTGATGATGAGGAACGTGTGCATAACGCGGTATCAAATGCTCGTTTGCCATCACCCCTGGAACTGTATTTGTTCCTGCAATCTTTTATTCATGCTGCTCCACATGCCATTGTCAACATAGTTGACATGATGGCAGGATATAGAAATCCTGATTATGATAAAAGTAAGTATAAAAATGATGCTCTACATTTTCTTTTATTATTTATCAGCCAAATGAGATAAATATCCCAAATGGTTTAATTTTTCAGTGACTTTACAAGCAGTGACTTTGGTTGCCTCATCATTACGAATGGCTAGCACAGCAACAATGTACAGGAGGTTCGAAAGAGAAAAAATATGCGGGCGAACGTACCCCTGGAGTAATAAAATAAACGTTCACGATGATAACATTACAAGTGATAATGCAGGCAAGGAAAATGAAAATAATAACGAAGAACCTATTTACATACCGGCCCTTGAGAGGCAGTATAGCTCTTCGCAGAAGTCATATGATAGCAGACAGAACATAAACAGTGACTTAATACAGTTTTCGCCTCGGTCTTCAGGAAAGGATCCCTATTATTACGATGATGATTTCTATTCTGATTCCAGTTCAGATTATCTACCACCAGTCTCACTGAGGGATAATGTAGATGCCACATTTACAGACAGTGATGCGGAAAACGAGAGACCTTTAACAATAATAGACAGGGTTGCACCCCGAAGGCGTGATACTCAGTATACTATCCAAAAGGTAGATATTCCACCTCCACCGCTTACACCAGCTCCGCGACCGGGTTCTCTGGCGGTTTGGGCAGAAAAAATGATGGAGAACGCTGAATCTATTCCTACATGGCTGTCCGCGCCGCCTAGACGGAAGCACTGGGAGGTGATACAAGACGAACCAGACATTCCGCGGAGGGTGCCCAGATCTCACATTCGAGGTCTAGAACCGCAAGACATAACAGCTGCTTTAGTACAGTTTTTAGGATGGTATTCATTTTTTGTAGCCCGATTGCTCTCTATCGCTGCATTTATTAACTTCTTCCCATTTGTATCGATAATAGTACTCTTCTCCCATTATCAAATAATGCTACTGTTCTTAATAGTACCACAAGCTAGCACAGTGAGACGGGCGTTCTATTTATTTCTAGCCTTTATATATTTATTCTGTCTGATGGAGTTTAAGATACGATTCCGCCACGTTCGCGTGTGGCACGTGTTTTGGATCATAGTCTCTACTATAGAAACGATTGTATTCGTCAGTTTATGGGTCAGTATAGATAATAATTTGCACCATTGGTGGAAACATTATGTTGCTTTAGTGACGTTTGGAAGTCTGTTGTTAAGTTATATGTTGTTACTTGTTTACTTTGTGATGTTGCAACCATCGGAAAAAGTTGTCAAAATAAATACAAATAATATTAAAACTAATATTAAAAATACTTTTGTATAACAAACGTATTTCATTTATAACCATAAATAACAATGAAATATTTATATATTACATGGAGGCGACGATTTCAGAAAGGCGCTCTACTTATGATTCGATTAACAAAAGTTAAAATAACCCTTACCAGTCAAGGACCTGGCGTGATAGTATAACAATTACAATACTTAATGCTTTTGTTTAATGCCTACGATACAAGCTTTCACGCTCCAAGTTGTGGTTAGCTCATGATAGTAAACAACTAAATAGAACGTAGTTAAAAATGTTATAAATTACACCGTGTTCACGACGTGTAAAGGCCCCGTCCGTTGTTTATTTACGTCGCTGTAGAGAACCTGCACGCGTTGCACAAGGTTTTCTTTTAAAACAACTGCAATGAAGCTCGTACGATTTGTATTAACCTATTCTTCTACATTCTCGGGGAGTCTTCGTATTTCAATTGGACCGAAACGAAATTCGTTTATTGTTGACAATTTACACAGATACAAAAGATGTTACACGTTTTAAAAAGTGTACCATTTCCAGGCGTACATTTCTTGTGCCCTATAAATACACTATAGTAATTCAGTTAAGGTTATATTTAGATATTTTAATCTCTCAAATTAAGGCCAGTCATTTTTGGATAAAATAAAAAAGCTTTTATTAACATATAGAAATATATAGAATTGGACGTATTAGATTACTGGTTTAAATCTATTATGTAGATACTTTTTCCTGTTGGATAAAAGGTGGATTCCTTTGTAATCATTATTAAGCCAGATAATTTGTAAACTGTAAGGCTTTTCATTTCATATTTATTATTTTAAAAGATTCGTACTTAATTCCTCTGTCTGAAATTAATTACGTGGTTTTGTTAATATCCCGGCTAGTGCGATTCTTCGGTGATGAATGGGCAAACTCCCGAAGCCGACACCGTAAGAGGTTCATGGCGCAATACACCAATAGTATACATAATGCTTTGTTACATACTTCAAAGAAATTGTTACGCGTCCCGGCTAATGGGTGATTGAAATGTGCCTTTTGTTCCCTGTACTAATGTTGCTGCATAATTTTTTCCGTTTGTTTTATTTCCTTTTCACGCATTGAACGCGCGTCTAATCTAATCATATGATTCAGCAGTTTCGTGTGAATTTTGGCTTTTCACATTGCGTCATTTTTATCTGAAGAGAGTGAGCAGCAGTCAAAATTGTGGAAAGGACTAAGGAATAGAGCTGTTATTATCATTGGTCAAGTTACCGATTGCCATTATTAGAGCAATTAGTAGATATTATATAGTATCCGTGATATTGAAGATGGGTCCCCGGTGCTTTGCTACCCCCGAATATTGACATAATACCAATATTTATTGAACTTTTGTCCGGACAATTCACACAAATTTAATTAGTACACTGATCGTTAATAAAACGAAGAAGTAAATAATGTACATTTTCCTCTGTCGTAACTCATTAAAATATGTAGCGAACAAACAGTATGAGTCTATAAGTAGACTTTATTATTCGAGAACAGCCAATAATGAAGTTCATATATCTATAGCCATCGTTATAATCTTGCTTCAGGCGTTCGTAACATTGAAGTTACGCGCCATCTTTACTATTAAATAATACTTTGTCCTACACATGTGGTATGAACCTATTTTCCTTAGCGGGTTATATAATTAAAACTTTTTTATTTTTCTAGTTAGGTTGAATGTCGGTCCAATGTTAAAAAATCGCTATTAATAACGACACTTATAAAAATAGTTATATAATTGGTAAAATAACACTGAAGAATGTAATTAAAAATTAGTTACATAATTGTATTCCAAGCTGTAACTAGGGTTGCCAACACCTGACTCAGTGGATCATGTCAGGTCAGCAGCCGCTATACGAACCTCTTTGTATCGCCTCACAGCCGCCTTTCATTACGACTGGAGATCACAATTTTTTGCTACTCGGATTATTTATTATATTATTCTGAGATAAGGATCATCGATCAATGCGATCATTACATCGCTTGCATTTATTTTATGCTTAAACGACCCATCAATAACTTAGGTCAAAAGTAATTAAATTTTACGTCATTTAAATCAGAACCTTTCAATTCTATAGTGGTGTAATCAGAAATATAGTGTAGTTTTGTAACACTTACGTTAATACCATTATTTATGTGTAGTATCCTTGCATTTAGGTCAGACTTGTGTTGTGGTACATAAATACGCGATTCATAAATGCGGATACGATTAGAATAACGCCAAATTGTGATGTATTATTTAATAAATATGCCTATACTTTAACGTATTGCAGGATTGTTACGGTACTTGCTAGGAATCGAATAGGGACACATCAATATCGATTTATCATTTTGTTGTCTACATATAAATTGCTATACAACTTAAAGTACCTACTTAGGTAAATATATTCGAATTAAATCTCATTTATTTTTCTTTTTATCAAGTCCGAGTTTATCCTTAGTCATTTGTACAATATCTACAAAACTTCCTAATATTATTATGTTAACACCTATTCTAACACTCTAAAGCAGTTTTGTGCAGATAGACATTTTGCAATATTAAAAAATATATATATTGCTTTATAAAAACTCACAACGGCCAAGAAAAACCTTACGATACTTAGTGTTTAGAGAACAATATTAGCATTAGTAATGTTCCAGTGTTACTAGCATTGATATTAGCATTGTCATCGGGTACTTTAATGAAAGGATTTTTAGCTTTTTCACATTTTTGTTTCTCTTTTACTCACACTACGGTAGCTAACGTAAGTAGGTAGATACGCGGTGCGAGCTTTGATGATTATTTTTTGCTAATTCACCGTGCCGCCGATGTGAGTGAGATGAGCGCCGGCCGTAATTGCGATCAGACGTGAATGCAATTCGTGTACGAAACACTATACGTGTTGTTATTATCTGTGGTGAAATTGAAAAACGACAGAAACAATTTATTGTTTCTGACCCGACATTTGTTGTGGACGATGCCTTTTATTTATTTTATTCTGTTCTTATTCCGTATATACCAGTATTAACTTTTTTATTCACGCGAGAAACTCTAAATTATGAATGACAAATTAATTTCTACATTTCAACAGGGAAGATACAAAAAGTGCTGATAAATTGCAAACCTTACGTTTAATTGAATACTTACCTATAAATCTTTGATTGTTTGGTTTAATAACGGTACGTGTGTGAGAAACATTTAATTAGCCAATTTCGCATGCAACGTAAGTGACTGTCCATCACAGTAGCACTTGGCATTAAATCAATAAAAAATATTGAATTCATTGTGCGTTATACTATAGTATGACATTGACAATCCGTATTGAAGCCGCATAGTGGAGGAGACCGTAGAAGTAGAGACCCGTACTCAGCAGATGAACGCTAAAGGGTTGCAGACAAAGAGAATTTAAACATTTGCAGACAATATTTGAATACAACTAACAATTAATGCGATACTTCGATTAATTAATTTCTTTGAGCAACATTATCGTTGTTTACTAATTTTACTGATTACTACTGTTGAGTCGCGACGTACCAAATCCGGTTTCGAAATGAAGTCGGGATATTGTACGGACAGGAAAGATATCAGTTATCAACTTCAGTAAAGTTCAACGGATTTAACTTAATCCGGGCCGTGATTGTGGCTTGTTTTGTATCCAAACTAGTTTTTATCCGGAGATAAAATGTATTCGATGTGTATAATGGAATTCAATGCAGAAAGTATGGAAGGTACATAAATTAGTGGTTGGTTGTAACCGGCGGGCCGGGCCAAGGCCCTCGACTGTCGGACGCTCGTAATCCGACACCTCTTGTACTCAATCTTCTATACTAATTTGCGGGGCCCGCTACACAGGGCTGCGCTTACACACAATTACGAACGCACATACTGGTTTCAGTTAATTGATTTGATTTTATGGTTTATTATGGCAAATTGCTCAAAAACGATGTACGTCGCCATAACTCAGTACAGTAGCGGTCTCTGTATTGCAGTTTGCTGTAATAAATTGCAAATAATTATACAACGCTGCCCGTGAGTTTTATGGAAGAATCATCTAAACGTAGGCTTGTGGATGAACTGAAAAGCAGATTTTTTTAATCACGAAAAGAACAAACTTGGACGCACAATTAATTATTCTCATAGTCGTAATATTTTTTTTTATTTTGCTACATAAAAAAAGTTATAAATTTGTATTAACACCCTCTTTTAGATAAGCGTTGATTAGTTATTTATTAAAATATGTAATTGTCATTCTTGTGAAAGCATTCGATAGCTATCCCTGTTGACTCCCCGAGATTCGTTTTCAAGATTTGTATTCGCAATGAAAAATATTCGAAGGCAAGCTAAACACATAAGGATGGCACCCGATGATGTAATGCCAATAGCGTTTACAGGTGGGCAATCAAGTTCGTTTAAGGTGGTATGATTGCGATATCGCGTGATAGCCCTGGCTCGTCCCGGTTGAGAGTAAAGAGGCGGAACCATACAACGGGCCGCGTTGTGCCAACCCGGCGATAAATCGAATTTCGCCGAGGACAGAGGCGCTGTCCGCCGAGATGGACGCGCGCGATACCCCTGAGATATTCTGTAAGGAATCTAGCACCAGACCCGAACCAAGATATTATCTTTTGCCATCTAGATGTCGACTAGGAAAATTATTCCCATCCCATTGAAACGAAAATATGGACCCCCACATAGGTGAAGTTTATGAAACCAGCAATGGTATACTTGAATTGTTGGACTGAAATTGTCACGAAAACCAATTACTGTCGCCTTACAACTTTACCGCTCGGTTGTCTGTTACCGCAACAATACGCTCGCGTCGGAGCCTCCGACGCCCTTAGCAAACTACAAGCCCGTTAAATGGTTGCCATAAATTCAATATAATAGGAACTAAACTAAATTGTAACTATACGCACTCCAATAGTGGCATATTCAATAAAATTGGAGGGTTTACCTCTTCGAAACTCCGAGGGCTATTGAGGTAACGGGACTATCATTGCGAAATATGTTCTAATTTTCTATTGTGGCAAATATTCAAAGTGAATTATTATTGTTGGTATTCATTGTAAGCCTTTGAGAAATGCATGAACAAGTGGCGCATGCACAAAGATATCGGTCACGCCGATTAACGGACGCATCTCGATTTATTAATAAAACAACTTGAGTCGTATAACTTTTTATTTCGAGGAGCTTGGATTACATATGGCTTCGTACCTATTATTATTCCATAAATAATTACTTGATCGTTTAGGCATAATCGCCATTATAACTTTCAGTACCTAAAGCATTGTTTATACGATAGAAATAATATTACGGGCTGTAAGAAACCCATAAGGAAATCCAAATGAGCGACAGTGTGTTACTTTAATTAATATTTACCTTCTATTCATGAGCTCAGTCAGTTTTATCGCAAAAATGTTATACTGACTGCAATTTAATGACTTCGCGTCAAGAAATTGATTTGGACATTAAATACTGTAATTTTCACTTAAACACAAGTACTCGATTTATTAAGCTGTAAAGATAAGTACCATAACATGAATGTTTACGCGCACAAAGTTCAAGAATGTTAATCAATAAACACATCTATTGGTCACGTATGGACAATGCTCGTGTGGCTGCGCCCGATAAGGGTATCTCCGAACGAGTTGCCCCGATGCACGCCGACCGCCTGCATTTCTCCGCAACGCATCTCGCCCGTGGTGATAAGGTAATGACTTTCTATATATTGACTCATGCACGTCTCGAACGCATGTAAACAACTACGTACACCAACAAATACACAAACAATTCAAGTTCTATGAACTGTAGACAAGGAGATACTAAATTTATGTCACGAGTTATCTGGAATGAATTTTGTAATGGCATACGTTTTCCGGCGTTGCACTGTTCGCAAGACGTTATTGAAAACATATGCGTATTGTTTTAAAAAATATTTGAAAATTACAATTGTAATGTTACATCATGTTTTGATTGGACATGAAGCCGAAATATTTCTTTTTATGAATTTCAATTTTTTTTTTATATTTTATAAATAAACTAGCTGACCCAGCGAACTTCGTACCGCCTAACAAACAATGTTAAGGGTGGACAACCCTTATCACTAAGGGG
>DWEM01003362.1:0-10789 GCA_018245935.1 Agara belti belti | reverse complement strand
AGTCACGGTTTTATGTTTGTTTTGAATCTTCCATGTGTATCAATTTTCATGTAATAATTTAACAATAGTAAATATTTATTGTAGTTTTTCTTTCATTTTCTGAATTTGTACGCCGTAAAAGGCAAAATATGGCTTGGACTGATAATCTTGTAACATCTCTATATGTGCCCATATTTGTGCAAATAAACGTCTTTGTCTTTGTCTTTGTCTTTGATGTGAAAATCTACGTTTGTTCAAACCTCACATTCCTATTTCATATCTAATCCGTTCACCTTGATCAAAACTCACTTCACATCGCAATATTCTTGACATCGAAGCAAATTCTCTTCTTCCGCATACATGATACTATTTACCTACGTGACCAACAAACCTTCTAGTTTTATTTACAAACTTATTATTATTAAGCGACACAACAAAAAAATTTCAGATATCGAAAACCAATTAATAGTGCGTTCTAAATCGATACGCATAAAGTGCATTGTACAATGTACGTTATCACGTTATCACACTATCTTATCTAAATGTGATTAACCCAGTTTACGGGTGCGTGGATATTTGTTTTGAAATGTTTTATTTGTGAAGGAATCACTCGAAACCGTTGTACGTCTACTTTCTCATATTAGAATTCAAAATTTTGTATTTCAGCCATAAGGTGCAATCAGTTTGTGTACTGTCCATATTTTTGTATATCCTGTTATAAATCAGCTGTTTTTTGATTCGAATTAAAACAGCCTAAACATGTCGCATGCTTATTGGAATACTGGCTTAACTCAAAAAAGACGATTTTTGGGAAATCGCAAAAGAAGATCTTGCAATGAGGTCTTATCGTACTTGTTGATGAATAAAATTATTTATAAGTGCTAGTATTTTGTACATTTGAATAACTATCTATTAGATTACAGTAAAAAAAGATCTATGTATCTGTACGTAACTAAATTTTAAGTTATCTCTTAATGAGTCAGTGATCCATTAAGCATGCGATGTGTCCCTATCAAATCAAATTATTTTTGTTTTTCCCTCATTCGAAAGTATGGTGTTTTCTTCTTGAGACAAGAAGACGACGGTCAAATTCCTCTTTGTTCTCTAAGTTCCTCTAATCTATTTTGATGCCTAATATCTTTGTGAGTTCTTTTTCGTTTTCCCATCTTATATTGCAATGCAATACGTGAAAGGATGCCTGCATTATACATATATTTTGTTTCAAGCTGTAGCTAAAAATTGTTTGGCCAAAAAGGAATTGAATACCGTATTGCTGTTAAGCAGCAAACAGAACAACAGTTTCAAGGGGCTTATAAAATTTTTCGATTCTGCAAATCTGAGTACGTGAAAATTGTAATATATAAAATATACAAGTTGTTGATCTAGGTTATATGTATTGCGTTGTATACCAATGTATAAGCGATACCAAAACAGCTGACTTCGCTGGCAAAACGTGATCATTAGGTAACAATAGTATCGATTTTTGTAAACAAAACGTCACATTTCATACTACTGCTAATACTGAAACATGAGACTAGACAATTTTGTATGAAACAGCCCTGAATATTGACCACAATCCCCCCATTTTTCGATCTAAAGGACTCTGCAAACTAAGCTACGTTGGATCCCAATTAAATCCTTGGAAGCGGTAAACATATTAGATTATGTATTTATTTATAAGAACATAATGTTTTTCAACCATTATTATGATTCGCCTATTAGGCACGTTTTACCTTTAATAATAAGAAAGGGCATCGTGTACCACGCTGTTCAAGCGCGGGTTGCATATTTCACACGTCTTACAGAACATTACGGACAATACAGATTTTAAATAAAACTTATAATTCTATATACTGTACAAATCGTTAACAAATTTTGTCCCGGGTGGGAATCGAATCCGCGCCCTCCGGTTTTGCAGTCAGGGTTTACAATCACTCGACCACGAGCGCCAGTCGACTCTGACACCTGACATCTAAATTTAAGATCGACAGATGCATCGTTAGTAGGACGGCTACTAAATTATCATCGCGACATATTGCCCGATATTGGAACAAATAATAATAATAATAATATCCGGGAACAATTCCACACACGCCTATCCGATTCCAAATTAGGAAATTCAGTGCCTGTGTTATGGTAACCGGATAGCTGATAAACATACATTAGGTATACATACAATATAATACTTATAAGGTTTGCAGGGACAGAGATATTTGGCACTCGGTGCTTTCTGCCTACCTCGTTAGGGACCTGGCGTGACGGTATGATGATGATGATAACACTTATATAGATGTTTTTATTACATTTTACTGCTGAAATACAAAAATAAATAAATAAATAAATACACCCAAACACAGAACAAACAATTTTTTGTTTGCTGTGCTGTGCTGCACACACAAATGTTTGCGATGGGAATCGAACCCACGACCTCCGGTTACGCCGTCGGGGTCTCTAACCACTCGACCGAGAGGCCACGAACGCGACTTCGCGTGCTTCCGTAACGTAATACAGGCCCTCGTCATCCCGCACCGGCGCCGTGCGTTGTGAAGCCGCTGCAAACAATGCGTCGCTTCCCGCGCTATCGCGATAACGCGCTCACGTGTGGACCGTATACGTCGGTATCTCGGAAATCACGATAACGCTGGCGCCCGTCTGAACTCGCCTACCACCAGATAACGCGGGCATTCGTCGCCGCTTAATCCATAATCTTAATCTATCGGTGCCTAGTAATTTACATTGGTAATTTGTAATCGAGCTGATATAGTTTCTAAGGACAAATTAAACGATTACGACTCAGATCGACGACTCGCGGTTGTCCCGACTTCTGCGTGGAACTATTATCTGTATTAAGTAAAGTACGTGAGAAAATCATCCCTGCCGGCGACTCGTTTGGTTGCATGAGACTATTACTTTGCGATAATACCTCAGATATTAATTTCAACTATGTATATGTATCGTATCAACGGCAAATGCTGATCGAAATTAAAGAGTTAAGATATTAAATTGCATATATAAATAAACTTGCTCTGCCCTGTGCAGTTACGCGGGAATTTCAGGATAAAAAAGTCCTAAGTTCAGTCCTAGGCTTTAAACTATCCCCATAGCAAGTTCCGTTATGATCAGCCAATTCAGAATCAAAACGCCAAGGATAGACTGTATAGACTTTAGAAACGTCAAAAGAAATGCTTGTTTCAACTTCCAAAGTATTGTTATATGTTTGCAACTGCTATCAACTCGGTAAAAACGTGCATTTAGCGGGAATCTTCATAATGTTGCAAATATCAGTATTGGCCCATGCATTGATAAAACTGGCTCAGTTCATGGAACTAGTGAATGAGTGGGTTTGTTTTGTAGCGACTACGATATCGATACGATACGAGTTCGAAGAACATTTTTACAATACCCCACGCAAATAAGTGATGGCATCAGTACTTAGTAAATGTTTGAAAAGTGCATTTTCTAGGAACGTTCTGCCTTTATAACACGGTTGCTATTCGAATTTATATAATCTACTGAACTTGACTGACACAGAATTACATTTTCCATAATACCAAAGTTCTTCCAGGAACGTCTGATCGATCACTGCGCGAAATTTCTAGAAATTCATTTACTTCGGCAGCTTTTTTCACCCGATCATTCATAGCCTGAAGGGGAGCATTAAAACGATTTGACTTGCAATATGATCACGCGAAAGCTTTTGTTTTGTTTGGTACAGTACAGGCACGCATTCGGTTGCAATCTCGTGAAGCGATAACGTAACAGCTGTAGCGGGCTGAAGGGTCCTCCAACTTTGTTGGCTGATAACAAATATATTGCTATTCCCCAAGACAAAGTTACCCGTACTAAGACACATCCGTGCAATCAGAAAAGTCATTGGGAACGGGATCGATATTTCGCAATCCGTTTCTCTAGTACTCGGGAAAAAAAAGGTTGACACTTAGACGTAGTAACGACAACATCACCTAATGAGTCTCATGAGCGTGTGAACTGGACTTTGAAGTAAGTAAGAAAGTAAAAGAAAGAATCCTCTAAATCTCAATTGTTTTTTTTAAATCTTTTTATCTTTTTTTATGTCTTTGGAGGATCATGCGTTAAGGCTTTGATGAAGGTACAGTTGAAAGAAGTTTGTCAAAACAGGCATCCTTATAATATGCCTCTGATAGATTCAAATTTGCGCAGACAATTCGAATACTTACAAAAATTTAATACGAACACGAATAATTCTATCCTTGAAAAATGTCTCAGGTCGTTCTTCAAAAGAATTGTGAGTTATGTTTACGGGTAAATAAAAACAGAACAATGTAAATGTTTGGACGTTAAAATATGTTTTTATTATTAACACCATCGAATGGCCATGAGTCAATGTCGTTCCGTAGCCCCGTGGGTCTGTGGGTATTGCGATACCAATGAACTGAGGAGGCGTGAACAAATACGTGGGACTTCAATAAAGGATTTCAATGAAGGACTGTTTCCTTATGGTACTCACTGCATCGGATACCATTCTTAATGTATGTTCAAATCAAAGGCAATCGCTGCGGACGGATTTATAACATGTGTGTACAAATTAGAAACAAACCGTGTACTATTGTTTGGTAACTAATTTGATTTCAAATCAGATCCTATCTTGGCAAGAATTTGAGTAAGGAATACTAAGCTAAGAGTATTTCGTTTCTGGATATCCCAATGGAAAAGCGTATCTATAAGTATGCATGTATTTATGTCTAAGGGAATTGGATGCAAGGGTTGCTATCTTGGAGTTAGTCCACCCGATGCCGGGCACTGCAGGTCACTCCACGCACGATGTCAGATCTTCATCAAGCATAAATATGCTTGTGTTTTGTATATCTCATTGAATATGTAATGTTACCTTTAATGGCTTGGAATGACAAGTATTGTTTATTCGCTTGTGAGGTGCTTATAATCGGTCTTTTGTTCCCGAAGTCCAGTACGTTCTTTTTACGAGAGCCACTAACTCATAAACGCTTGTTATTGGCGTAAAAGTCTGTTTAACAATCCCAAAGAAATAAATCACATCTGCTTCATAAATTACAGTCGTAAATCTATTTAAAGTACTTAGGTGTTGTTGAATCACTTATAATAAAAATACGAGTTTCTGGAACAATTTTGGCAATCATTTGACATTTGGCCGACACCGGTGCCTTTAAATACTATTACATCTCCATTTTCACGCATTAATCGTAGAGCGGCGTACATTGCATGTTTCGTTGACAGACTGTTTAAATAAGCCGAAGCGCGAACGCAATGGTGAGTGCCAAGAAATAAGTTTTAGCTAATGGCTTGGTCGTTTAAATTGCATAAGGCTGAATCAGGCGTGTGTGATATTTTTAATTCATGAATCGTAACGCAAACAGAATGCGCCGAAGCCGCTGCAAGGAGCTGGCGGTTTGAGAAAAAGAAAAATAAAATGGCCGTTTCCGGACGCTAAACAAATTTTTGCAACGGCTACGTGATTTGAATTTGGAACATGTTTTTTATATTACAGTTTAGTTACAGAGCCGATGCCCTCAAGCTGCAGAGCACTACTTGTGTTGTTTTTATATATGTTACTTAAAAATGTGTTCATTTTAGTGTAATTAACAATTTTAATTGACTTTTTTTAAATTTGTACGCCGTAAAAGGCAAAATATGGATTGAAATAACAATTCTGTAAAATCTTTAAATGTACACATATTTGTGCAAATAAACGTCTTTGTCTTTGTGATCATATTTAATAAATTTGCAAGTTTTTTTAAATAATTTGATAAATGATTAAGAAAATATTGTGTATTTTTTTCATATAATATGTCAATTTCCGTACTTTTGCATTGGACGGGAATCGAACCCGCAACCGGTTCATTATGATAGCTACCCAAGGGACTACATTTTTTTTTTGACTAGGGACTACATAAAAATTGTAAAATATAAAGATATACAGTATAATAATCATTAGGTGAATTGTTGGAAAGCAACTCAAACTAAAGTAAAAAAAAACAAAGTAGGTTTAAAGAATTTTATTCTCATATGAAGGTTTCCTTACAATGAGACTTAAAAAAAACAGAACATAACTAACAAAATCTCTGCCACATAGCATTATAGTAAAAAATAAAAGTAAAGAAAATTAAAATAAACAAGAGGAATACAATATTAAACTCGCTTAGCGTAAGTTGTTTTTTTTAGTGCGATTTTATACGTATTAAAATTGTCACAATTTATTACAAAGCACAATAAACTATCTGATTCATTGTGTCAACAACTCAAAACAACTCAATCTGATAGCAGAACATTAGATATTCATTGCAAGGAGATTGGCGGATGTCCTTCGTTCTTCGCAGTCGGCACACGTGATAATGCGCAGTGTTAACGCGATTATAAATCTGGATTTAAATACACCGGGAACAGTCGAGCGGTTAGACACTGACTGTATAATGGAAGGTCGTGGGTTCGATCCCCACCCAGGACAGACATTTGTGTGTAATAAAAATATCTATAGTCCATAAGCCATATGTATGTTCATCAGCTGTTCGGTTACCACCAATTCAATTGCCTATTTGGAATTAGTTAGTCCTATTTACAAGTTGGAAACCTCAGAAAAGAAAAGTGTATTCTGCAATTTATTATCTGTTCAATATCTACAATGACAGCTGTCATTTAGAACTGTCAAAAGATTTTCGTATAATAATTTTAGAGTAAAATTAAAATTTATACGCAATTAATGTGTGAAATGCAAAGTTATGCTTTAAATATCAGTATGTTACATATAACGTGTAAGTTATGATGTTGTAAAATTACGTCGTGTGCGAGGATCCTAAAGCTGACCAGTTTCGAAATAAAAATGGCGGCACGATCATGAGGCGAGGCGATAATAAAGGCATGCGAGCAATATTCCTTTTACGGACGGTTTCCGTTGAGAACAGGGTAAAGGCACAGTTACTGATCATAATTAGGCTTTTTGTAACATGCAACATGTTACTTAAAACATTGTAATATGTATTATGATATATAATTACATCACAATATATATTACGACATAACATTACATTATAATACATATTACGATATAACATTACATTACAATATTGCGATATATCATTGAATTATTTTATCTTTGTGTAGCTTGATTTTTTAAAATATGAAAAACTTTTTTAAGTTAAAAAATTATTAAAAATATATATATAAGAACATTATTATTCAAAGCTTGATAAATGTAACCTTTAATTGCTTCTCCTACATCAATATGACGTAAGACAATAAATTTAATATTTTTGTGAGTACTAAAATGTCACTGAAAAAAAATTTACACTTAAAATTCCGAGTTTTTTTACATTAAAAAAACGCTTTCCTTTTTCTTACTGACGATTATTTAACAATACTTTATTATGCATTTTACACATTACAATATTATATTTACATTACATTCCTTGCTTTGGCGGATGAGCGAGGCACCCTGTACAGGTCTATCCACCTAGTAGGGCCGCTGCTGTATTTTTTGATATTTTTTTAAAACTATTAATATTCAAGCATTTCGTGCATATTACAGTGTATTTTATTGTGCCGCAAAAACTCGTTATCTATGTACAAGAGTCATATTTTTTGAAGCACTTATCTTGCACGCATCGTGCGCTTTCACCCTACATTCATAAAATCCATTTGTACAGTTTGTTCAACCCGCGGGGCCGGTGCAAAAGTTTAAATTCAACGTCTTTTTACGGTTCGGCCTTTACGGCTCTGTTTAACTGAGTGCTAAGTTATTTAAACAATATCAGCGCAGCTTCCACGGAATCCGTGCTGTTCAATATTGTACACGAGTAAATTACACTTTCGAACCGCGAAACAGATTTTTTGTTTTTTTTTTTTGTTCGAAATGCATAGGAAAATATCTGGAAAAGTAACAAAAAACACCAAAATATAAAAATAATATTTTTTATCAAAAAATACACATGATCAATGGGATCAGACAGCCGTCACTAGGTGTGAATTGTCCCGGGATCTAATTATTGTTAAATCTGAGGTAACGTAATTTTTTTTAATTTTCCCGTTACTATTGTTAATAAAGCTGCTAGACTTTGTCGGAGCTATTTTAACATTCTCACGTCGTCGAATGACCACGACATCTCGGCAAAAGGAGCGCAGATCATCTCCCTATCAGGTGGTCTGATGACCTGATAAAAACAGCCGGATGCCATTGGATTCAGAAGATCCAGGACCGGATGGACTGGGGCCGATTGCAGGAAGCCTACGTCCACCAGTGAACTTCTAACATTGATTATTTGAAATATCCAATAGCCATTGTCTACCACGCTGACCGATTGCGTGTCGACCGAACCCCATACGCCTCAGACAACACTAATATAAATACCACCGGAATAAAGTCAGAGTGAGTAAGTGAGTACTTGAAATATAAACCCCCGAAAATTTTCTCGATACCCGAAGGCTAAGTAAACAGATATGTATGTCACTGTTACAATAACCGCGAGTGACTTACATAAGCCGCAGACGGGTCCGAGCAAATTGAAAGGTGTTCTGTGCCCTATTGTTTGGAGTCAGTTTGCACAGTTGCGACGCGGCGCCGTTTTAAACACATCACGTAATTAATGTAAATTATTTCGATATTGTTATATTGAAATACTTACACCACACTTTTTTGTGTTCCACGGGACGGTTCCTCTTAATAACACGAATATCCTACAAACCTGGAAAACGGGGGCTCTCTGCCTGCCCTGTTAGCGACCTGGCGTAATGACAGAGCATTGTTGCTACCGTCGGCTTTATCCAACCTATAGATGAGGCAGACCAACGAGGACAAAAACGTTTATTTGCTAAAATATGGGCACAAATAAAGATTTTACAGAACTATTAATTCGATCCATGGTTTGTCTTCCACTGCGTACAAATTTCAGAAATACAATTAGAATTATAATTATCAGTTCTTAATTAAGACATACAGTATTTAAGTACGATATTTAAAACCAAGACAAAACTGTCAGTTAAGTACCCAGTATTGCACATATATCAATAAGTAGACCCGGGGTTCGGCGTTGCAATGTAAGCCGGAAGAAAAAATCACAAGACTCTTTATAATAAAGTGTTAATAGCACAGCTTTATAATTAACTGTAAGCTCGATTGGTAAAGCGGTTCAAATTAATCCCAGTCTCGTGTTAGCCCTGAAAGCTGGTGTTGGAGTGTTCAGTTGTACTCGCCGTGGGGATTTGCGTCAGCAATGACCTTACAGGATCCACTTAAACACACACCAAATATCGATGATTCGCGAATTGCGATTTTATTGTGAATCATCAGGTGAATGTCTCGTTGGTAACGAGACACGTGCAATGTTGAAGGACGATTTCACGGTCACACTGCTCGCTGTCGAGTACGAAAAGTGGAAAACTTTTTCCTCTCGGTGTAGCGGTTAGAGAGCCTGACCGCGAATCGAAAGTCGTGGGTTCCCATTCATATAATGTGGGTTGAGCAAATTCAAATTCAAATTCAAATTCAAATTGTTTTATTCATTATAAGGTATACATACATACATACATACACTTAATGAAGGTCATATTTTAGTCAATATAATTACTTCGGCTTGGTGTGCCCCTCAGGCTATAGTTGACCGGGAGAAAAAGCCGGTGAAAAAAAACTGAAAAAAAAGATGACAAGGATCTTTATCGAGCACAGATCCATGTCTTATATTCAGTATTTAAGTGTATTTATCATCTATTTTATGTTCCATTGCCCTTATCGTAACAATCTTTTGTCGTACTCCGTTTCATCGTCTGACAATGAGTTTGAGAGGCAGTTAGACTTCATTAGAAACACTCACGGGGAACTAACTCCAACAGATTTATTAGGTTCATTTGTCGTCTCTTAGCGCAGCACTTATAAATTTAAAACGCTCATTTGTATTCCGTAGTGTCGCCTAAGTGGTGCAATTTCAGAATACTTCGTACTTATACCTCGTCTTCTGTTCCAGTCTAAGTTTTCTGTATATGTAAAAGCCGGCCTATTTTTTAAAAAAATACGTTACGAAGCGTGGTTAAGCATTTAATGTTCTGTAAAATATTTGAAATCTGACAGCGATTTTAAATACGTATAAAGTTCCAATTATGCCTGAGATCTTATGCAGATATCTTGCAATTTTGAAGATGAGGCTATGTAGTGCACACTGAAAAATGTTGCATGCAATTAACCTTGCAATTTTCAATTTTGAGTAGCTAGCTAGCGGTAAAGTTAATAATTAAAATACACCCCCAAAAGGGATTACGTACAATAATGTGAGTTAATAAAATATTTTGTCAAATTTCAATCACAAAAAAAGGGTTCAGACATTGTTAAAAATAACTTTATGGCTCGCTATAAAATCCTTGCGAGGTTACGGGGAGAAGGGATAAAAGCAGTGCCCCGCACAATATCGACAAAGGGTTAAGCTAACTTGTTCACACATCGTTTAAGTACAGGGATTTCGTTTTGAATGACTCTTTTCGTTATTGTTTTTATCAACAGGCCGAAAGCAATTAACCGTTTCTGTACCATTATGACTAAGCAAATCAATTAACAGACCAATCATGTGTGAGTAGATAGTCGGCGTACCATATTTAGATGATATAATTAGTATTAATTATTCCATGCCTGGAATTTCAAACAGATATTTTTATTGCTATTTATATGTTAATCATATTAATACATGTATTTCTTCTTCACCATCATTATCTAAGTGTGTGTAATATGTGTTACCTATTTGAAAATAAACAAAACTTTTAACAAAAAAATAAAAACCGACTTCAAATGGAAAACTATTCTAAAACAAATTAATGTGCA
>DWEM01003361.1:0-10790 GCA_018245935.1 Agara belti belti | reverse complement strand
AAAAGGAGGTCAAAAAGTTGTGGAAAAAACAGTGGTGTAATAAAAATTACATGAAAATAAACAAGAAAAATGTAATCTACCTCAAACCTACCTACATGTGACCTTTCAAAAAATAAAACTAAAATATTGTAGTACTTATTTAATTTTACACACGTATCAACATTTTGGTTTTATAAAAGTTTTCACATTTGTCGCTAAATTTAGAAATTCGCAGAATTTCTAAAAGCAGACATAAATTTCCCCTAAGGTTGATTACAATGTAACCGCAGGTATTTTGAAGATTAATTTACCAAGATTGTGAAAGTTTTTGTAACAAAATGTAATTAATACTTCTGAAGAAGTTGTTGGGTTGTAATATTTGAGTTCGATTGACGTCAAATCCCAAACTTTTCATTGGTCCATTTCAAGTAACTCTGATCGATGTAACGAGGAATGACGACATATTTTGGATAACTTACGCAATCTTGACATTGTTAATTTCTTGTTTTTTTTACAACTTTTCTTATTGTTATAATCTGGAAACGTGAATGCTGTCTAATAAGAAGGTGTACGCCCATCGTTTATCACGTTGTCCAAGTGTCGATTGACAGACTTCATCTTAAAAAAGTTTTTTAAATGCACGTAAGTAACTCTGTAAATTTTGAGATTCAAGATTTGAACCCAAAGTCTCACGAGTTCCGAGCCTGAAATTTAAATCATTAGGCTATTATTCCTTCAATAGTAAGTTCAAAAACATGTTTTTTTTCATTTATCGATCCGTTAATTGTTCCACTGTTGAACGCGGGTTTCTCATAGTGAGGAGGTTTTAGGACGTAATCTATCACATTAGCTTAGTGCGGATTGGTAACCTCGACACAGTCCACAGAAATTATATACATATATAAATATGTAACTCAAAAAATGCTTCGATTTCGCAGTTGATATAAGACTTAATTTGATAATTGAATTGATTAGAATACTCGATGATTCCAGATTTCAATTATTTTTGAAATATAAAATTGGTTTTTGCGCTATTACTAAATGGATGTAAATGAAATAGGTCGTTCGTACGGCCTAGATTAAAAAATTGCTATACGAGAACTAAGTCACACATCTTACAATTCTATGAGTAGGTACATAATCCATACTTCCATACTAATATAATAAATGTGAAAATGTGCAAGCGTATTAGTTTGTTTGTGTATAAGGACGGAGCAACGGGTCGATGTGATTTCCACGGGAAAACACGTTTTAATCAATCGAGCACTATAGATGGCGTTGCGGGCGCATGAACGATAAATTAAAGTGAATAAATTAAATTATTTTGACTACGCGAGCGAAGACACAGGTAATAGCTAGTATTAGAATACATTCGTAGTAATAAGCTTTTCAGAATCAAGTAAGAACAAAAAAAGTTATCTCGGTTGTTGAAGATTAATATTGAATTCCTCTTAAAACCATCTCGATATTATCCTTTTAAATCTTTATGTAATATTTCGTGTAAGCGTCGGTTTTTTTCTTAATGCTTTCACAAAAAGTTACACTAATGAGCCCTTTTAGTAAAAAGCCAAAATTGAAAACATAAATTTAAAATCATGTATTGAACCATTAGTACAAAAATATTTACTAATTATGATTTTGTTACAAACATATAGAAGAACCTTTTTATTATGTAAAATTTACTTACAGTATTAATATTTACTAATGTGGAAATTTAAAGATCAGAAAAGTCAATTAATCATATTTTCGACTTGGTCACAACGCGATTCAATCAACATAACGGTATGAATAATTTTGGTGATAATGACGTCCCAATTCTTAAATCATACAAACTTTAAAGTGGTTTACAAATTGATATATCAAGTTTCTTTTTCAGAGGTTTTTCGAATAGTGTGTTCAATTTGAATAAAAAAACGAATATAGGTACGTGTACAAAATAGAGATATATAGATGGTAACAGAAAAACTGACAATTTATATTCGCGTAGCGATTGCTACGAAGCGTACTTTATGTTTTTTCGCCGCTTCTGAAGTTTACTTCTTTCTGTGTCTGTTATTTCAACACCCAGGTTTTCGTTAGAAGAAAATTTTTGTGTAGAAGCGAATAAATTAAATAGGTCATCGACAGCAAAGCGGCAGGAATGAGATTTCTTTTAGCGCTTTGCCAAACCGTAAGAGTATGATATAATTTTACCTTAGTCTGATGTAATCTAAGTTGATGTCTTGTTACTAATCGTATATATTTTTAAAACAATTATTATTTACTCTTATCCTTAATATGGGATTAAAAGTATATACGCTGAGTGTCTTAAATAAATGTACAATAGGATTGTCATTTTATCGGCCAGCGTTGTTTGTAATCAGCTGAAAGGAAAATAATTACTTAAACCGTGTATTGTGAAACTACCTCATACATACGTTTCAATTAACATTGGAATGAGGTTAAAATGTTACGATAGCTTTCAATCAATATGATGCGATGCGTGTCTGTCTACGACACTCTTCAAACAGGAAGACAAGAAAGCGCTTCTGCGTAGCGGTAGAAACAGATGTAGAGGAAATGTCAATGCAGGCGAACCAAAGACGTCGTAAATATTCATTCCTAACGTTAATCCATTCCTTTATTGTTATTTCACCGAAATGCGACGATATTATCCCGAATAAGTTATCAACATATGCCTGAAGATCTCCTAAAATTATTAGACATCTTGAAATTGATATGTCTTTTTCCACGTAGTAACTTCAAGTATGTTTGCTATTTGTCTAACACAAAGGAGTTAATGATGAGAGAATTTATTTACATGATAACCCTTTCTGTTGGCGACATATTAGTAAATGAATAAGTAATTAGTCACAGAAGCTTTCGCCGCTCTTTGTATAAACGTGTCGGCCTACCCAAATCAAACGGAAGATAATACAGCTGTATAAGAATACGAGTAGGTATCGTGATTGGAATAGGAACGACTATGTGTGTTTGTATCCTACGCTCGAACAAAGTTTTTTAAAGCTCTGAACTGTAGATTCATAATAAAGTGGGCGATGTAAGTAGCAGATGTCACTTAAATACATTCTTACAGTACGTAGCCAGCAGAAAGACATGAACATACATAATTTGTTTAATCTGCTTACGTACATGACATATACAAACACTTATTATATTATCTATGTATAAGTGAAGATTTGGTAATGTTTATAGCACACAATTATGGTAATGTCAGCTAACCGTAACCTCGAAGTGCGTGCGGACCATTTGTATAATGATGATACTCACTGTGAAAGCTCTAATTAGCAAAAGCCGTTGTAATTAATGGTAATGAATGGCTGGTTATCTAGGAACACGTCAGGGAAAAATACACTTTAAAAAGATTTGTCCTTTGCCCAATTATTGTGCACGGGAACAATCATTTGTTTAAAATTATATTGAAATATTTTTTTAAAAAGTTAACTGTTCAATTTATAATGTTTTAGAACGAAATACAACTGTTCTGATTACTGTCGTTCAGGTCGAATACCTTAAATGTATGCCATTAAAAACTGCAGAATGAATCTATGCCAAGTTTTCTTCATCACTATGTACGGGTACTCATTATGGTTGATTATTCAACAATTCAATACACGGTTAAAGTACAATTTGCATCTTATTCTAGTAAAGAATACTTTTATATCTTGCGAACCTAAAAAAACATCGCAGGAATAGCCTGGCTTATATAAATACGTACTTAAAAGGCTACATAATTTGGGTACCTGAATTACATGTAGATCTATTGAATTACAAAGAATCCACCGAATTTTGTCGGTAACGGGGGTTTAAGATAAGTGAAGGAAAGAACAATTTTCCCCCTGAAGGTAATTAATTATCGACATTTGTATCTGTAATTCTAAGGGAATAAAGTATTACCCAAACGTTAGCGGCAATTCTTTGGAGAGGATTTGTCCTTATATTTGCCTTATCCAGAAGTAAATTTAGAATATAAATTCGACTAGTATTTACTTTCCTATATTGATTTTTAGCTCGAACGTTTCGGGGTTGTAAAATCTGTAAGAGTTTTTATCATATAAAAGATGGCATACGTAACATTGAACGAGCCCTGTTTTGTCTGTAATTTAAAATTACCAAATCAAATTCTACTGGCATTAAGGAAAACATGCGGTGGTATTTGAAGCGTCTATGAAAAGTTTATAATCTGCTTTAAGGCCTCCGGCAAAGTTTGATTGCTGTTATTTAACGATAACAAGCGAGAACGACGTACAATACGTTCTGAAGCACGTGAAAGTTTTCCATTAGCGATCATCCAAGTAAGCGCAGTAGTGCATTCCGACCGCTCATGTTAATCTCCTTTGATATACACATACACATATACACACATGAAGTCACCGTGAGGTACTTATTAGATAAACTGCAGCTTGAATTTGATACGTGTCTAAAGTAAAATGTAATACAGAGTTTTTAATTGCAATTGTTATTTAAAGAGTTCTTCCGAGGTGGCCCTTATTTGCTTCCTTGCCAGCGGATTTTGGTTTTGTGAAACCGTAGAATTTAGAACCCTACACTCTCGTAAATCATTGCAAATACAATTATTAAATGGTAAATGGTCACCGACAACTTTAGATATTTTCAACACCAGACCAGTTTCCAACAAATTGACGATCTTATAATAACTATATGTGAAAATAAAACTTTTGTCGACTCAAAACAATAAGCGTTAAATATATTACATATAATATAGTTAGATATAAAAATATTACAAAATTGAATAATAAAATATGATATGATAAATACAAAAGGTTTCGAAAGCGAAATTTATTTTCATATTCATAATACTAATTATGATATGAAAATATGTAGGTGTGTGGCTGAAGCCTCATTGCCTGCGCCCCGGGGGATTGCCGGGATAACCTTGACTGTTATGTTACTTACAACACACGATTGCTTGTTGACACACAATTTTTGATATTTCAAATCATTCTATTGTATATAGCTATTATAATAGTAAAAAATGATCTATCGCTTATTCGATATAAGGATAAAGGAAGAAAGAATTTACTTACTTGTGTAAGTATAGGTACTAGACAGAATATATAAGAAAAGGGAAGTGAAGAAAATAATCAGCTTATGCTATAGCAAATATGATAATCTTAAATACCGGTGCATATACATATTTGTTTTATTTATATACATTTTTGTAAACTTATGTTTAAATTAAGAAAACAAACCCTCTCAGTTAACCCTAGGCAATGGAGAGATTATTTGGTATATAAAAACAATTGAAAATACACATACTTACATAGAAATACTAATGTAAATTATAAATAGAACCAGACTTCCATATCCGTCTATCGTTTTTATGTGAGTAGCTATCTCCGAGAACGGTATGCCATATGCAACGTCTTGCACATGCAGTCTTCAAATCGGTACACGACAATTAAATCATTGCTTATCACATTTAATGCCTTCGTAATTGAGGTCTATGTAGATACAAAGTGATAACTTTAGAGGGATGTTTGGAGCTTTGTGCTACAATAGCATAGAAACGCTAATGGGAAAGCGTGCGCCATTGCTTATACTGTCCGTTTATCTTTACACTAATAGCTTTACACCAGGAGAGTACCGTGGTGTCACGAAGCATGCTTGAAAACTTCAAATGCCTAAAACGCCTGGTCTGAAATTGATAATTTTTGAATATGCATGTGATTCTAGTAGAGAACGCTAAACTGGCTGGAATCGTGAGTATCACCATCGTGTCGTTAGTTCTAACCGCACTGAATAGGTGTTTCCCCAACTAATAGTTTCATGTTACTCTGCCATTACTCAGTGCAAACATTTTTAGCAACCGCTGGAAATATGCCGCGCACAGTTATCTGCTTGAATATTAAAAATGTAGAGCGTCGAAGGTAAGCTGATGTCATTATATTTGCATACTCTCGTTGACTTTTCAGTTTTTCCACATTCGTGCCGTATGACAACATGATAATTAATTAAGTGACAAAAAAGTAACAGTACAATTTTACTCATTATTTATTAAAATGCCCTTAAAATATTGTTTCTAAGATCTGAAATACTTACAGAAATTTAAGATTAAATTTCTTCTCCTATGCTTTTTCTGTAATCAACTGTACGTGTGATCAGTTCTATTCTTGTCGGAGAACGCATATCGAGTCTCGCAAGAAACACCTATCTCAAGCATGTTAATTGCACACTAATAAGTACTTACTTAGATCCTCGAATTCTGTTTATGTATCTTTTTCATAGTTCTGAAGGACAGCATTGCACAGTCATAATTTTGTAGAGCCGTTAGGACTAGCAGCGGGAGATCTTTTTCTTATTAGTGATTGTTGTCCTTCAATGATTCTTGGAACGTTACCGCCGTATCCTCTACGGATCTTGTGAGATGTTGTTTGTGCTTTAAAAACTTAGTTATTTTACCATTATTAATTACTGCCCTTAGGAAAATTGCATGATGATTGATTATTGTTTGTGGCCGCATAAACCTTATCGATATTAATAAATTATCCGCCTAATAACGATCCTAATTTTAAGGTATAAGGATACTCTCTGAAACTACGCTTCCTAAGAACATCACGAGGAAACGTAGTTTCATTAAGTAAATAGATTTTCTTTCACTAAAAGTTAATTTACTCAAGTCCCAGGAATCGGAGTGCTCTGTTATTTCCCTGTAAATCCCAACAGAAATCACTTGCCTTTTCAACAAAAAAACATTTCCAGTTCGGTATGCTTGAGTGTTTCTTTGCTGTGTATACGCATATTTCTTCAACCAATATATTCTTCTTTCATATAATATTGTGCTACATAACAGACGCGCGTCTATCCGTTGCTGTGTTTAACATCAGGTTGCCACCATGGTACCCATTGGTTTTATCTTAAGATAGAAATATTTTTCGACGTTGCTACTGGAGCTACTTTACCCAGAAACCGGGTCAACTGAATGCCGTATATAATTTCCCGGAAATACTGACATATTATGATTAATTACGTCGACCTTCCTTATTATTTCCGTCGTGTAAGGTGATTGTGATTTTTGCTATAAACATCAATATCAATAAAATAAAAAGTGTATTTGTTGTTCCTCAACTAAACACAATCCGTTACATATTGTGTGTTTTTTAAACTTTATGATTATTATGTGTAGCCCATAGATGTCTGATATTAAATTGGATAGAAGTTTTATCTATCATGAATCACGGGCCCGTAGTTACTGCTATGTTACGTTACGTGGCCGTAGTTATGTTAGAACGTTTTCATTGTGTCCATATACGAGTATCCAGTGTGTTTGAATACCGCGCCTATCACAAGGGATCACAACATTGCAAACCCTACTGGTAAGCGGCACACTGCATTCATATAGGTAGGTACCTGTGTACTAACACGAACTGTTACAAATTACATGTTGAAAATTACAGAGCACTTTGAATGTTAACGACATCACAAGTCTTAAGGACGCACATGTGTAAGCTACACGATTATAAAAGAGCATTTATGATTCGGAAGTGAATTCACTGAACCTTGTTTTCAAACGGAATAAATCTGGCTCTGTAGCTGAATAGGCTAATCGATTGCACAAATCCTGAATTGATGCGAGTCCAATCTCTCCGTTTCGATTTAGTGGTGAACTATCTCCACAAAAGTTTTAATTGAAGCTCTTCGGTCAAAGGAAATGCTTTACTCTCGAAAATCTCATCAAAAGTTATCTTTATTGATACATGGTTAGTAAACAATATATAAAAAATACTCACCTTAATATATAACAATGAAAGAACAATCAATCCGTATGTTGTTGATATATGTACGAAGAGTACTTGTAAAGAAAACAGAAATAAAATACATAGATTAACCTCTTTTACACAACCAACTTGCAGTTTCTAATAGCTCGAAATCTGTTGGATTGCTTGAATTTTCTGACTTATTAAAGAACTGTTTTTGTTTGTGCCTGAACTAGTATATTTATGAAAATTTGTTATTTGTGAAGTAATTTTGATTGTATAAAAGATACTGAGAGTTATGTCAAGATGACGGCTAATATAGGGAGGAAAGAAAAGAAAAACATATTGCGCGGAGAACAATTTAGTTAAGAACAAGACAGGAAAATGGTTACAATATTATGTTCCTTTTCTACTTATGTTGGGTTGAACCTTATTTATTTTGGATGTTATATACTTATATTATTGAAAACATTATATTGTTAATTAAATTTAAACTGGAAACAGAATTCGGCTTCGCTTCATAGTTTTCAATGATTAAATATATTCGTTGTTAATTCAAAATGAAGTTATTAATTTAAAAACGTTTTGTACATTCAATTGTAAATATTTAAATATGCTGGCAAAATATAAATCTTATAAAAAAGAGTATAATTAAAAATATACTAGAATTTGTGGACGGCTCCATTTATTTTTCATTTTCAATAGCGATACAACCGCACGCCTCTGCTTCGTTAGCGCGGCCGGTTTCGACGAACGCGGTACCTGACACGCTGATCGTTAAATTTAATAAAAACCCGCTGTTAACAATTTGTCATATCCTCAACGGGCTGTGGCATTCTATGCCGCCTGCATAAACATAAAATAATATGTAAAAACTTAGTATACTTCTCATCAAAGCAAGCAAAAACGCAGGTGTACCTAGTAATGTTAGCTGCAAGACTATTTACTTAGGTACTTCACTGACCTTAGCTTATGAGTAAAATTAATCACGATAAAAAAATAGCATGATATTATTGCAGAACCCGCTGAGTTTACGTGTCCTTACTGCCTAGCAAGATTACATAGCTAGCTTCTTAGAAAACAAAAGATCTTTGTTAAACATAGTCGTCAGTATCGTGTATTCTCTTTCTCCGAGGAACTCAAGTGATATTTCATTCATAGTGAAGCTCGAAAATAATTGGGCAGCAGCGTAGTAGTGTCAGCCTTTCAAGCCATTAAAACTCAGAGCATAAAGAGATTTTTTACGCGTTTACAAAGTTCTTTTATTATTCACACGTAACCCAAGCTTTCTGGACTGTCACCATTTTCTCACTACGTAATTCATATTACAAAACAAGAATCTGGTTACAGTCGTGTTCGAGCTCTTACCCTTACTTTAAAAGTATAGCGTGATTTACGTATAGGAGATAAATTACGACAAACAAATTCTACTTACTAACACGACGTATAAAATATGTTATAGAGTAATAGCAACGTCTCTTTAATTATAGAGACATAATTCAAAAACCTTATAAATAGTTTTCCTCTGATCAAAATGTATATTCGAACTTAATTGTTAATAAACGGATAAAAATATTGGTGCCTCTTCGAAATAAACTTGAGACATATTTTTATGCACATAATAAGCCTATGATTGATGTGCCATATTACTCACCGCGAAGGATAAAAGACAGCGCTAGAAGCTTGAAGCATCTACGTGTTATAATATATGAACTGACATTGTAACAAATTACATCATTAGAAATATTATAATGACATAATTACACATATTTGATAAATAAACAAATATTGTTCGCTTTTCTTAATTTAAAATATTTAAGAAATTTTAAAGCAATGTGTAGTCTGGTTTCTTACTAGTAAAATCAATTTGTTAAGTCGTCGTCTCATAAACATTTTAGTCCATAAAAGACTATGATATAAATGATGAATATTGGATAAAGTTAGTTAAAGAATATTGGTAAGTATCAAATGCGTGTCAAAATATTTCATACCTTTGCTTATTTATAAATGTTTCATAACAAAGCTCAAAAGACGAAAAATGTTTAACATGCTTGAATAAACACGCTTTTCAGAATGTGCCGACAAAGACAATTGTAACAAAATGGAATTGAAGATAAACTATGCCCGCATTTCTTAGCCTGGATATGCTCACAGCGAGAGTTTGGGTTAATAGTGTTTTGCTGATCGCGCCGTGCCTTTTTTAAACTGTCCTAAGTTTTTATTATCTGTTATGAAAAACATACTCGCATCTTAATTCCGTAATATATTAAAGAAAATACTAGTAAATGAAAATTAACAGTCAGCCAAGACTATTCAGAATAAGCAAGCGAGAAAACTATTTTCTTTCAATCTATATGAAGATTCTGTAATATTAATAGATATCTTTACTACCATTTTAAATAAAATAATGTTAAAAAATCACATAATGTAAAGTTGCTATCTATTTTCCTTCGTGTTTTATTTATAAAACTTAAAGATTTATGTTATATGTTACCGTAATAGACATTTTTAAACAATACAAAACAAAAGTTTCGCTTCAAATTTATTATTATTTTTAACATAATCCAGTACAATGAAGTTATATCCATATCGCCAAGCTTTAGAAAAGTATGTAAAGCCGTTACATTAAGGCAAAGTTGGCTTAACTTTGTAAATAATAAATCTAACTTTGGCGTTGTACTCAAAGTTGACTAATCGGACATTTTCATATTTTATACGTATTACTATTTGACGTAAAAATTTCCAATTAAATATCTAGTAGCTTTGCAGGTTGGAGGTATGCTAACGCTTATTTTACTTATAATACTATGTATGAGTATATGGGTGTATCCTCTACCAGTATGGGAGGATGTTCACTCCAGGGTTGTGACTTGTGAAGACGCATAGTATACACCATAAGTTTAGATGTACCAATAAAGTCTACCGTTTTAGTAAATATACATATTGCTATGTCATTGCGATCGCCCCTGATTTCACCATAGCTCTGTTTGTATTGGGCAATTCGTTTCTGACGCATTATCTTAATATATATAAATCTCGTGTCACAATGTTTGTCCTCAATGGACTCCAAAACTACTGAACGGATCGTAATGA
>DWEM01003360.1:0-10790 GCA_018245935.1 Agara belti belti | reverse complement strand
TACCTGCAAAGGGAATTGCGGGGGCGGGGGCGGGACGAAGTCGCGGGCAAAAGCTCTAGTATATACATATAATACTTATATAGATATTTTTTTTATAACTGTTGATACGGGAAAAGTTATTGGATGGGTCACTTCACCGGTTTGAGTGGTCTAAATTGACATCTACAAACGTATGTCCAATGTATAAAAGCACAGGGTAGCTTCACCCCTAAGGAATAGTATTTTTAGTGAGTCATAAAATATAGATGAATTGTATTCATAGATATATTATCTGTCTAATAGCAAAATATTTTTTTCAGTCGGTTCAGTATTTACAAGTATCAGTTTTTAGCAAAAAAAAAAAATTTTTTTCTTCTCTATTAAATTGTCTAGTATATAGTTAATTATGATTTATTTCAATGCAATTCGCTGTTGACTAATGCGTATAATTTAATGTAATGTCCTTCAATGACTGCGATAACATCACTGTGACGTAAATCGTATTTTACTGGTAATATAATTGATATAAATTGACACGCGATAAGAAAACCTCAGGGTATGTAAGCAATGCGAATGTCAAGCCCACTCGCAGTGGAGGGTACCTACAACCGATAGTAATATCGTGTGTGTAATTATTGTGTGTATGTATAAATTGTGTACAGAGATTGTGTGTGCTGATGAGCCTTAATTAAATGAATAAAATATTATAAATGCTTTACATATTTTCCATAATGTAAATTCCTGAACGGATTAAAAAGCAAACTAATATCCATGAAATAATTTGCTTGTGTCATATTTCTCGTTTTTACTGGATATTTTCATTTACAGGCTGATCCAGAATTGCCAGTGCTGTCGCCGGGAGACAAGGAGAAGAAAGCGGCACAAATCACAGACAATAGTGGAACAGTTTCGTACGTGCAGCAGCAAATAGAATCCAGCGCCGCTTTGGCACAAAGACTTAAAGTGAAACCTATGGACCTACATTTAGACGACTAATTAAAATATAATATAACGTAACATCACGCCTGTATTCCCCGAAGGGGTAGGCAGAGGAGTGTAGTACACCCCCACATTTCACCAGTTACGTTAATAATATGCTGTGCCTTTTGGGACCAATATCGAGTTAACGTCACTATTACCCCTTACAGAGATTAAACAACAATTGTGCTTTAAAAATACCTGTTTTAAGTTTTTTTTAAATGCAATCTATATACAGTTATAATTTTATTCCATAGACAACAAAAACTTTATTCCATAGACATTTATTTTTATCTGTGTTTGTTCTAGTCAAAATATTTCGAAAATGTTTTACGACAATTACATGGTGATACCCGATTCGTTGTTTTATATTTTATACATAGCACAAAATAAAAGTACGTAGTTGAAATGCACAGATATTATACAAGCTTCTGTTAAACAATGCAGTTATTTTGTAGTATTAAGTTGTAAAATACATCAATATTTAAAATGAGATGTTTTGTTTTTTGTTACATCTGTTTATATATAATATTATTTCTGTTGTAAATAATAAAAGAAATGAATCTGACAGTAATTTGTTTTATTTTAGTTTTGTGTTGTCTTTAAATATCGCCAAAGGTACTATGACGAAATAAATAAATACATATAAGGAAACGATCTATTTATTTATTTTATATTTACATTCAAGACTTATATAATATGCAAACGTTACGGATTAAAATCTAAGGCGTTTACAATGTCCGTGCGTATATTTCTGCTGTTCTACGAAATACAGCAGGCGTTGGCACAAATAGATCGATACTTGAATCCCAAGCCAGAAAATCATTAAGCAGACTGCGCGGATCAGCGGCGACTCCCTTGATATCACCATTTTGCAAACGCCTACTACAAACAGAATGTTTGCAAACATTAATATGCATATTTAGGAACACTCAAAGAAATTATTTTAAGTGTGAGGTTTTTTTTAAATATCAAAATTGTTATCTCTACAGACATGCCGTCTATGCCTTTTTTAAATCATAAAGGTTTTAGCAATTTGTAGCTTTTTCTCCTGTCTCGACTCATTCTTGTTTGTCAATTACTTTATTATTTTTTTGTTTGTCTAGGTGTCCCTGCGATGAGCTTATTCCATTAACGATATTTCTCGTTTTACTTTAAGAAAAACGCGTCTTATGCGTTCATACTAAGAATACGAATGACACTTCAATATTGTGACGTCATCGCTACTATCATACACTGTTAAGGTAGAGTTAGCGAAACAGATGTTAAAAAAATTAAATGTGTATTTAAAAATTAATATCCAACAAAGGTTTTAATCTGCAGCCAGCTTTCTACTCATTTCACCATTTTCACAGCATTGCTATCGAAACGTGAATCCAATTTACAAGTAAATCAAATAAACTAACATTCTACAAGGATATGCATTCAGTCGTACAACAATAATACTGACGAAAGAAGCACGATTTCTTTGCTTTTACACAAAATGTAGTCCGCAAGGAATATCGTAAAAAAAAATGTTGTTTTACCATGTATGTTTTTTTGCTAACGGTATTTTTAAGGTTACAATTGGCAGACTGAGGTCTTTGACGTTTCTATTCATAACTTGGTCGCGTTACAGTGAATAAGTACAAACAAACATGCCATGTAGAGCGCTACACGCATCACGCAACGTAAAATACTGCCATTATTTGTAGATGACAACAAACGTAACGATCATTATTATTTAATTTTTTTTTATTCACAATAATTATTTTTCACCCTCCAGCTCCCCATTTTAAATTCTCGCCCAACGTCAACAGCAAATAGATCCCCGCTGTTTTTTTAAAACCTTGGTTAGGCCCGAATCACAATGAAGAACAATGACACCTAATAAGTTTCTATAGATACTTATTCAATGCCTATTGTGTAGCAAAAACCCATTGTTTTTAGACATTCGTCACTGGAACATTCAATGTTGAACGTAGAATTGGGGACAAATCTGATTTTTTGCAAGAGACAAAAAGTTTTTATATATCTCGTATCGAAAAACGAACAAAGCTTATTCCGTACACACAAATGGTAAAATGCATAAAAATGTTATTTTAACCCTATGTTTTACCCTATCGGCATGCAATAGACAGACATGTGAGAAAGTTTTGTAATGACTTATAGTTATTTAATTAGCTAGCCGCTATAACTATTACAATGATTGAACAGTATTGGAAGTAAATTATAGGACAGTCCATGCAAGGGAGAGGAACACAAAAGACGCGAGAAGTTAGATAAAAATAAGAATATCATCGAAATTTTCAAATCAATTACTTTCTATGAATACGCAATCAATCTCACATTGGATGGGGATAGTTCGCCTTTTGTTATGACCGTTTATTGGTATGTAAGACATACTTGAACAATATATAGAAGGAGAAAAATAAATAACGATAAAACATTGATAGAATTGTATAAAAGCTAAAAAACCTATAGTGATTGTTTGTATTATAGACGTATCGTTTACCTGAATCACATCGTAAATGAACTATTTTAGATCGACCTAATAATTCGTTTAATTATAGCTGCCGGTGTGCTGGTTAGGTGACTCTGTGTAACGCGAGTAGATAGATACTCGCCAATCTACTCGTCTCGATCTCATAAACAGGGTAATATGCCGTATCGGAAATATTTATCTTCTTAATTGGTTATCAAAGTGAAAATGAAAATCCCGCGATGATTATACCGTCCACAACGTACTAGAATAATTATATTAGCACTTATTTCTGTTACAGAATAGCAGTACCTATTTAGAATATTTTGTTATATTTTGGATAGCATATTAGCCACGATATCAAATTTTCTAATTGTATTTAAGATCAAGGAATCAAAATGCTTCGTTTTATTTCGTATAATCCTGCCAAAGATTGATCCTATGACCTTCCGTCAGTAACAGGCAGCTAGTGCTACAAAGCCGTTCCTTTTTACTTACACATAATTCAAACCGGTTCTTAGATAGTACCTATATAATATAGATCTTATAGCTTAAAATCAGACAAGGTCTTGTTTGTCAAATTCGCAAATATTGAACACTTTCCTTGGCGTTCAACAATTATTGTAAGTATGTTGATTCATACAATTATTCAAATACGTAATTGATGCTTGATCAGCAATATTATTCTTCACCATTCATGTAAAATTTAAAAGACATGTTTACTTTTTCCGTCTGTACAAGCCGTAGTAGGGTATCATATTTACTCTGTCTACGGCAGTGTGGCAATCGCCTTGCACGTATTTTGTCGTTTCGTGTTTTAGTTCTCAAGAAATTTAAATACTCTTGCGAAATACCTTTTTATATTAATATCTTAGCCTTTCAAGTTGTTCAATTAAAAAGCTAATCTGCTTTTTGGCTAATTACATTGCAAAATATAAAACGTGTAAATTTTTGAGGGAATTAACGTAAATATTTTCTTTTTGGAGGAGGTTAATCCTCTTTCTGTCAAGTGACAAGTGTTTCGTTGTTTTGACTTTTATTCGCAATTTTTGTTATATATGTGTTACAATGATTTTTTTTAAAATAAGTGAGCAGCAATTAGTTCGGTAACGATTATCGGTGGCGGACAGTAGCGATGCAGTATTCGTCAAGCTAATCAGAAAAACAGATGTGGCTGTGAAATGTGTGTTCAGTATTTATTATAAGATAATTCCGTGATTCACAGTTATTCCTTCGTGTTCTCATTGGAAGCGTGTGAAGGTTGTGCTTATTTACCAAGGCTTTATTGGAATTATTAGGTAAGTTTAAACTTGAATCACAAATTTCTTTTTACTGACGTATTTGAAGTTTTGTTTTTCGTAATTAGTTTTTTATAACGTAGTGTACGTACGTCCTACCTTTAAAACAAAACCTGACTTACCTTTAAAATTAACTTTCACCTCTTTCCCACAGGCTATTGCCCCTCCTCAATTCAAACTAGAATTTGAAGATGTTCCTGTTACCTCCTTTCACCTCATTTCCATTTAAATTTTGTAATAAAACAACAACTACGTGCTTGATTAAAATAAGTTTAAAAGTTAAAAACTTCTATGTGGTAAAGATTTTTTGTGGTAAAAATAATTGACTTATCCTTTTTAGAGCATAAATAAATATTCTGTTTATTTATACCAGTGTAATTGTACATTTTAATTTATTGAAATAAATGTGTTATACTGATTTTTAATTTATTTTTAATATAATGTTGAGGTTTACCTTGCATTAATTTAAAAAAACAGGCGATTCATAAAAGTGTACATAAACTTTCCTGAAATTGAATGTGATTAATGTATTTTTTTTGTCTTCATACCTATAAATTTTTGTTGTAGGGCAAATAACAAATAATGAGGACAGCTCCACATATAGGTTTCCGATTCCAAATTAGGCAATTAAATGGTAGTGTTATGGTAACCTGACAACCAATGAACATACATATATAAATGCTGAATATACTTTTATGTGTGTGTGTGTACACACAGCCCAAACAAATGTAAGCATCACCCAAAT
Source organism: Agara belti belti (assembly GCA_018245935.1). Taxonomy (NCBI): domain Eukaryota; kingdom Metazoa; phylum Arthropoda; class Insecta; order Lepidoptera; family Hesperiidae; genus Agara; species Agara belti. The sequence continues at coordinate 5,329 of DWEM01003360.1, read as the reverse complement.
GTCTGACCTGGAGGAATTGAACTCACAACCTCGATTATGGCGGTCAGAGGCTCATACACTAGACCAGGAGACCAGTCAAATATAACCATAACATAGGAAGATTTCTAGTTAATACATTATTTGAAATTTATTTTTTCTGTTCCCAAGTGAAAACATTAATAAAACAGTACTTCTGCATTACAAAAATACAGCATTATGGTGTCGTGATAAGACTTGCTAGTCAAGATTATGTAATATAAACTTCCTTGTACCTACATAGAAATGGAAATTAAGTCTCATGTAAAACAATAAATCATGTAGATAAGATTTGATAGTTAAATATATCTGTAATTACATACCTATGTAGTAATGTTGTATATGCAAGTGTGTTTGTTTATTAACATTTCAAACATTGTTACTGTTTGATATTTAATGGTAACATTTGCTTTGGCTTATTAAATACAGCAAGTATTTGCAATAGACTGATTTAAAAATACGTGCAATGATAGTGATATTGCTTAGAAGGGTGATTTGTAGTAGTTATTTAACATACTCCAAAACCTTTTTTATATTTGTAATTTACATACTGGAACTTATTAACTTTTAGTGATTTAAAAGTGGGCCCCCAAACAAACATTGATGCTTGTCATATTAGTTTTTTAAATTCGTGGACGTCAAACTGATATCTAGTATTGCTAAAGGAATTTTAACAATAACAATTTATTGATTTGAATGTCCAGTAATTGAATATTAATAGTGCATACTTTTACAATAGCGCAGGCAATAGGTAGTCATATGCTATACATTGTCATGCAGTACCACTCTATAACACCTCTTCATAAACAAAGTAGAGCATTCTTTACATGACTGGCTGGCCCACAATCTTGCCGTAATGTCAAGTATAAATGCAATCGGAGATGGCTCACATACACTTAGACGAAATGTATTCCCCTTTGTGTTGATGAGTTCTAGAATATATTTGTCTGAGAACATAAGAAGCTTGCAGGGTGTTCTATTACTTAGCCACGTGCGTGAGAAAAGTGGACCTAATAATTACAAAAGGAAAACAGGTTTTAATATACCTCTTGTTATTCTGCCACTTCGTCCATACAGTGCTAAAACGTTACACTAAAAATACAATAATATAAGGATTTTATTATTTTACAAGTAATTTAACTTGCAAAAGTGTACACATTTATTCAACAACCTTGACTGTCTTGAATAAAGAATTTTTTGTTTCACTCAATGTATCAAATTAGGATATTTTAATTGGAAACTGTTTTGAAGCTAATTTATTTATTGTTAATATCATTTTATATAATGTTGAAGTTAATGTAATATTTTCCGATGTGGAAAGGTAACCTCATTCTTAACTTTCAATGTGATTTAAAGATGTCCAATGAATACTACTCTATGAAATAAATATGCTCCGTAAACATTCCATGAAGCGTTGTAATAACTAGTGACAGTCATGCTGACAAAAAAACGGATATTAAAATAAAGAACATAGTTAATATATCAACTTTGTTTTGTAACTGAATCCAAAAGTATTCATATCCACACATAAAGTATAACATCATAGATAATGTTACTAATACATAACTCTGTAAAATGTATCAATCAACGCTTCATACTGATTTGCGGTGCCCAAGGTTGGGGCTGAAGCAGGTTATCACAGTGTGGGGCCCTGTGTGTTATTAATCACATTGACTGTTCATGCACTTTGCGACCTAGTAATGATATGCGTGAAGTGCCGTACATCCTGCTTCACACGCTATCCTGTTTACTGCTGATATGCCCATTCGCTACACAGACTGTTGATAGAAACGTGACACTAGTGTCCATGTCAATTATTACGATTGTGCAAATGCACGTCCAAATGTATGTGCAATCTGGTATAGTAGTCTGAAGCTGAACACTGAAGAGAAAAGATTATCAAGCGTCCACCTGCGACAAATTCCCGCCATTGCAACAACTTTTTTTTATAGGCTGTATAATATGCTCGCGTGTGGCTGTGATTCTTATACTTCCATAAATAAAGACTATTGGTAATTTAAAGTGCCCTATTGGGTGTGGAAGGTTAACTTGAACAATAAGGCACGTGTATTTCTAGTTTTTCCCGCCCACTGAAGTTGAAGGTTGCCATTTGAAATGCAATCTTGCCACAAACAAGATTAGCTCTACTCTTTTCAAGATCTTTCTTAACAAGATGACGTTGATTAAAGATAATTTCAATTTTACAAATGTGAAATTCTATCTATCAGTAGACGCAGATATATTTGATGTTCTCACAATATTATTACTTAATTTTTACAATATTAAGAGATTCAGAATAACTACTTTACGAGTAACTAAAACAAATTCTTGTATCATTAGTAACTACCGAATGACGTAATACTCAAGAAACAATAGAATATTCCATAATTCACATCAAGATTTTTTATTTATCTACTGTCGTGTCGGGAACGCTATGATACATAGTTAAGCAAACATTACGTATTTTTAATAACACGGAATAAAAACGATCATAACGTACCTTTATCGCCACAGAATACATTTGCTAATCTTATTTCTACGGTCAGCGTTTGCAGTTTTACAGAATGGAAATTTCCACGTTTAATTAGTTTCATATTGAAACGATATATTTTTATGATATTTGGATATATTACTTATTAGTTAGTTTGAACTAGTAAAATAAGCCTTCACACGGTCCGTTATATTGGTTATTTATTGAATTTTGGAAATTCAATTTCAGCGCGAGCTAAGCCGCGGGCAGAAGCTAGTAAAATATATATATGCAAAGATTTATTTCTCATTATGCAAGTACACAAATGTATGCAAAGAAAACGTCTCATATAATAATATTTCATTTTCATTGTCATTAACAGATATGTATTTCCTTATCTCGTATTTATATCGCTGCTCGTACCCGCGACGTGTAGACATTATTATTACGCGTTTAATATCTGTGTCGCTTCATCTTCGCAGCTGCAATACCCAATCTAGAACAGGCTTGGTGTCTGAATATAATGATAGCTGTTCGAACGATATTCTAGTTAATACATTTTTATGTGAAGAGCAAAGAAACAAACAGTATTTACAAGTGGTCATAGCTACTCATGAAATGTGGGCATTACTACACAGTACATAATAATCGCGTTAGTACTACTCTTCGTCCTATTCGGAGCTACTGTGGCGGGTCTACTTCGCATTTGACAGCGATACTATATTCTCATTGACTTCAAGCCCGTTTGAACGAAACATAAAAATCTCAAACTGACGGGCGAAGCTTTAATTACAGATAGATAGTAGCATCTGTGGTCATAGAAACGTCAGCACTGAGATGGTCGCTTGTATGATATGTAGATGTATTACACTATTACAATTTGTCCAATGTGAATCTCCGCAAAACGTATTCACACCAACAATGAACGGATATACACCTGATTTCCAACTGCTAACTACTGTTTACGGACATTGATCACATTGGTGCTTTGTCGTTTTTTTTCCAAATAAAAATATCACCTGTCATGGTACAGGATTTGACATGAACTTATTCGCTGTCCATGATGTCGCTTAAAGGACAATGGCGGGAAAATGGCTGACAAATGTAAAATTGATACTTGTTTATTCTTAGAGGGCTGTGGCGTTCGCTAATACACAATCGTCATCATAAGTATCGACTCTATTAATTGCAGTATTAGAAACAGGATTTCTTTCAGAATAAGAAGGGTCAACACAGCTTTCCATGTCAGATGAGCAGGTTTCACATTATGGGTAGTTGCTTTACACAAACACATTCTATGTTCGTAAACAGCTATTAAAAACCATCGACAATAATTTGGCTTTTTGCTTCCGCGATAACAATGGACTTGGATCTTATAACTAAGCCAATGTCATTACGAATAGGTATTCAAACTTATCTCCGCGCGTTGTAATAAAGATACGCAGCCAGAGATGACGTAACGCGACAAGTCTGCCCAGCAACGGTGTCATTACGGATTCTTCGTAAGGAAATAATTATGTATCTACTGATAGATAAGTTTGTTTATGATCCTTTACAGGTAAACGTTTGTTAAAAAATAATATATATTACATATGCAAGCCATATTTACACAACTTACTATTGAATTCGTTTATTATTGGTAGCTAATTTAACTGATGTTTGAATTTGCGATTAAGTTAAATTCATTAATATTTAATCAAATACATGTTAAACATTGTTTGTTGTAATACAAAACAAAACCCTGGGAGGTCTGTACAATACTGTAGTGAAAATTTTGCTTAAGTCTTGCCTAAATAGAAGAGGTTATTCGTGCAAATCGCACCAAAATATTTTTTGTATGTAATTTAATGAATGTAATGAAATAATTGACATATTTAAATGTGTTGACAGACAAAAAGAGGTTCTTGAAAACTTCGACAGCGTTTGTTTTTATGGTATTTAAATAGTTACATGAATACAAGTAGTCGGTGGAAACGATGTTCTTGCAAAACGCGCGAAAAGCTGTTTTTCCGATATCGAAATAATATAGGTACTGCCAAAGAGCGTCAGGTGGTTAACGGTAATTCTTGACGTTATGACCGACATACTATGTTTGTAAACATTTGTAAAGTTTATGTAAAACAGTTGAATCAATACTCATTAACACAATTCAAATAATGAATTCGATTCATTATTATGCCTCCACTAATAAACCTTATTATTTATTATAATAGGATATTATTTATTCGGTCAATAACCTATTATAATAATAAACATGTTATTTACTCCAAATTTATAAATATCGTTTATATTGAATTCGTTCTTATTTTAAAATACCGATATAGCACGATTTCACTCTTTTATTTGTCGTTGGTATATTTATATGGCATGCGTGCATGTAATTGTCATTAAGTAGTATCTAACTGATAATTGCAATTTATTGCACAGAAGCAATATGTGTACGTTGTATGGGAGGCTTCGTGAAACGTGACGTCACTGTTCATGAATTTAATTAGCACAAATTGGGAGCTCGAACTGAGCTAATTGGTTTAATTTGATGCTTTGAACAGTGAATAAGTATAGGAGGAGATCGTGACGAATATTGCATTGACTGTTACTCGCTCGAGCACCTTGTTGCATACGCAATGCGTCGTAAAATTTAACAGTACGATAAAAATTGACGTGCGAAGCTATTAATTCTCCTAATTGTACCTGTAGCAATCATACGGAATCGCAGCTGTATGTAATTTCTCAATTACATAATATTCATTCGTTGGTCGAGCGGTTACTAGCGCGACTGCCGATCGGGAGGTCCTGGGTTCAAATCCCGGGTCGGGTACTATTGGATTTTTCTAATTTAGAATT
>DWEM01003359.1:0-10794 GCA_018245935.1 Agara belti belti | reverse complement strand
GTGTAGCTTTAACCATTAAGGTTGCACACGCGACGGAGGCTTAAAAAATGGAGTAACTTCTCCCGTTTTCCCAACATCTCCCTTCACTGCTCTGTTCCTATTGACTGTAGCGTGATGAAAAGTATACTATAACCAGCTCAGGAGTATGAAAAAGAATTGTACCACGTTTCGTTAAAATCCGTCGGGTAGTTTTTGCTTCTATAACGGTTATACAGATAGACAGAATAGACCTCTCTACACATTTATTATAAGTATAGATTTTCCCCTTTGATCGTGTACTCAGAGAAAACTTGCCAAATCGCACCTCGTCTCTTCTGTTCTTTATCTCTGTGACACTACGCAAAATTATACAAATTACCGTTTAGAAATTGAAATTTAAAATTATTTTGTTCTACTTTGCGTTTATTGGTTCTGTATTTAAAACAAAAACATTTTAATATTATAAAGTTAGTTAAAAACCTAACCAATAAATTGTTGATTGATTTTTAATTGATTTAATAAATTAATTAAATCGATGCGTATATTACTTGCTTGTACGTTGAAAGTAGAACTCTGCTTTCGCGTGTCGTGCCCAGCGCTATAATGGTCATGTTGCAACATCCAACACTAAACACGAAATGTCTAAATAGTATATGTTATCATTGTAATTTAAAACACTGCCTTTTAATTTACACAAACTGTTTCATTAATTTTGTATTTCAATCAAATGTGTGCACTAAGGTTCGATATCAAGTGAATACTGATTCGAGAAAACTTGTAGCTAACAAACTTGATTAACAAGAAATATTCTTACGGACACCAGCGCCGTAATGACTGGCTGGTACAAAGTTGTTTTTACCGAGTCACGAGTCTTCGTTTACCGATAACAATTTAAAAAGTAAATACTTATTCATTTATACTAGTACAATAAAGTTCAATTACTGTTATGCTATGATTTTTTTTTATTGCCTAACAGACTTGCATTTGGCTGTGAACTCACCTGATGCTAAGTGGGGTGCAATCTAAGATGAAGCACGCTTGCCTAGAAAGTGCCTATTCACTCTTGTTCTGACTAATCTTTATGAAAATTAAACAGCATGTCCTTATTTTTTTTTATTTATTTATTGTTGGACATAGTAAAATGTTTATTCATTTAGGCTATAATATGTTTGCATCCACAATGGTCTTTCAAAATAATCTTTCAGAATCAATATCTATATACAAAAAACAGGCAAAGACAGTTTAATTTCTTTTTTTTCTGTTTGACAAGAAATTTTCTTTTTTTTTTTGTCGGGTTTTCATCAACCGGCATTATTTAATTAGCTTATATTTATCGCTATCAATAAAAAAAATTGGAAACAGCACGAGCGAATGTATGAGAATAGAAAATAAAAAAATTTAAGTCTTCAGTAATAAAATAGTAAATACGCCTGTATTCCCCGACGGGGCAGACACAGGAGTGTAGTACACCCCCACATTTCACCAGTTACGTTTAAGTCCCACAATGGAATAGGTGGTGAGTTAATAGTTCTTACCTTAATTCCAAGTGGAATTATTCAATACAAAGAAGCGCACATAGACACAAGGCAGATATTGTTGAAAAAAATCCTTAGAATCCTAAATGTTGTTTTTTTGTTGAAAAACATGTAGGATGTAGCAAGTTTAAATAGAATGTGCCAACGTATTAAAAAAAATCTAAGCTGAACACGTTAGCTACTTCAATAACAAATACAGATAAAAAATAACACAATTGCCGCCACAGAGCGATATCCAGCTGGGCTCAACCATCTGATGGATTAGTAATAGAAAAAAATATACAATTGTCCTTGTGAAGTAATGTATGTGTGTCTGTGTTATATTGTTGGTCGCTCGACAGCTGTAGGAGCGAATGTCGTATTACCATTTTCAAAAGGGTATTGTTATCAACTACGCAGAATTACTTTTCAAATAACCTGTTGAAAAGATATCGAGTGACGGGAAGTGAAAAAGAAGGCATTTTTTTAACGATTGATACTAAGTTGCCAATGTTTTTTTTTAAATAAAATAAATGCTTTACAATTTGCTTTATAATTAGTCTGTATTCTTATCATTTAATAACAAAATTATTTTAATCCCATCACTGTCTTACCGTCCTATCCCCGTCCGAACTATGCAACGAATTACGACGGATGCATTATAAGTTAGGCAAACCACTTTATGCATTTATTTTCGTCCAACACTCTTTTACCTTAGGGCCTACGCACACTTTTCTTATTATTATTATCTTCCGTTTGTGTTTTTTCTCCTTTTCTGTTTTTGGTATATTTGATTTTATTAACTTCTTTGTCTATGGCCGCAATAAGCATATTCTTTAATTTTTTCTTAATAAGTGGCAGAAAAACCTAGCGTTAATCCCGTGTCCTGCCCATAAGGCCGCTGAAATTTGTTTATGCACAAAGTTCATATATTTTCCTATGTACCATTCGCTGCAGATGCAGGTGGCGTGGGTCACGCATGCGCGACTATACGCGTCTGATTTAGCTCGATCAAAATTAGTGCATTGAGTTGCAGAGGTAGAGGTCTGCGTCGGTAAGGTTTGGGCCGTACGTAACACTTTTTGACCGAATGTAATGCCTGTATGCCAATATCAATATCAGTCGGCCTGCCCAAACTGTCAAGCGTCTCATCGTTCAGAATTTTCTTAGCTATAAGCTTTAAATAATAAATTTATGATCTTCTAATTGAAACTGTAATAATTTTTAACATATTAATTATTACTACTGTTGCTGTTTCATTTAAACTGATCTACACTACTCTGAGTACAGTAAAATTAAACCTTTATACCAAAATTGTTAGAGAAACCTCTGTACCCAAATTAATCTACTCGTCTAGACAATTTTGTTTCACCGAAGTCCCCGTCTAATCAATAAAGGGGCGGTCACATCGTGTCCCAGTGTGCGTTCCCAGAGGGACTATGTTATATTATACTTTAAAGATTCTGAATGTGTCTGGCTTTAGCAAAAGTTTTCAAACAATCGTAAACCCTAGCCTGTAGTTTGTTCAAGAAAACATTTAATAATGACATTCGAATTAAAGTGGTCCTTCAATTATTTCTAATGAGACCAAGAGTTTTTATTAGTAGAGTATGTAAAAATTTAATTTAATTTGGACCAGCTACTGTATAAACATAGAACGCGGTCCCTCTGTCGATTATAGATTTACGTATTTGGGAACACGCTGGAATTTAAAACATAGAACAAATGTACCTAGTCCTTAAACCGCTTGTAAATTCTCTAGGGAATAATATCAGCATCGACAGAGATGACAAGATGGCGTCAAACCACGTGCTTAGTAAAGATTTTAATGGGATCTTAAATAAGTAAAATTAACATTCATATTTCATATCTCTTATATTTTGTTCAGTCTGCAAATTCAAATGCTGATATTTTATTCACAGATCAAAATTTTATATATGGTATAAGGTGGTTGGTGGTGGATCGTACAAATGGTACAATAAAAAACCGGCATAGAATGAAAATTAAAAATGTATTAAATAAAAATTCAGTCTTAAAGCAGATAACAAAGGAATGACTTAAACGCAATACACTGGAATACACTGACGCGGTAAAACTAAAAACAATACTTGCACACCACGGAACACTTTAATGCGCTTTATCACCGTTGGCCTGATCCTTCACTTCCTTGCGCACCGGTCCCGTCTGCGCGATGGGCACCGTACGCTCGCCCTGCACCGCTGGCGGAATCTTCTTCGGAGCGACGACCGTCAGCACGCCATCAGACGAGAGCTTCGACTCCACGGTCTCCGGGGCGCATCCCTCGGGAATCGCGTAGCGGCGAGTGAACTGACGCGCTATGTAGCCGTGCTGATCCTTCTTCTCCTCGTGCTTACCCTCGACCACGATGTACCCGTCCACGGTCTTCACGGATATCTCTTCTGGTGCGAAGTGCTGCACGTCGAGGTTCACCTGGAACTTATCCTTGTCGGACTTGATGTTGGAGCCGAAGTCGCGGGTGGTGGCCGCCATGTGGCGCCAGGGGCGGTAATACTCCCGGCTCATCAGTGGCCCGCCCGCGAGGGTCAAGAAGTCATCGGGGGTGATGCCCAAGCCGAAATGCTGGTCCGTGAGCCGACGCGGACGATCGATGTCGTAGTCAAACAAGAAGGGTAACAGAGACATTGTGTTGTAGCTTTGTACTGTTTCAATGATTTGATAATTTGCAGAAAAACGTTTGTTGCTTCAGCAGTTCGCCGTACGTTAGATACTCTCAATTGTTCGTATTCAACTGATGCCGAACGACGCGCGCAGCTTTATTTATACGGGAAGGCGTTCTCCACTGTGGTAGAATGTTCGCGAAACCAGAGGTGTTCAACCTGCGGTCCGCAATCGTTTTTGAATGATACATTCTTATCGTTTGGGAAGTCGTTTCTTCATAAGTATGTGGTTAAAATTTGTTGAGCAGAAACGTTTGTTAACAACACAGAACCAAATTGATACAAGTTATGCTTAGACAATATAAAAAATATATATTTTTTATCACTATGAGATCTAATTATTATAACGTTATTTAACCTTTTGTAAATAGTGGGACAATGATAACGTAAATAGGTATATACTACACCTTGCATTGTTGGATTTACTCATACTTGCACATAGATGATAATTCTAGGAACAAACATTTAAATATTATTTCAAATATCACTAGTCAATGCAACGCGTGTGATGGTCAGGAGTTAAGTGAAATAGAGATAGTGAATGAGTCCAAGTGTAATGGAAGTACATACATATATTAAAACATGCTTAGATCTTTGATCAAAACGTTAAAATGAGGCAATACAAAATACTACCCAGTAGGTTATTCTTTTTACTTTTCAGGTCATAATCAATTTAATATTTCTATGAACAATGCCGATAGCGGACTATTCAGAATTATAACTTCTATACATGGAATGCGCGTACCTTTTATAATCATATTATGCAATAATCACTCTAAATCAACAATTGGTTTTCATATAAAAAAGATCAAGAACAATGGACTTTATAAAGTGATGTTACATTTTTCCTCTATTTATTTTTACAGCCCGTTGATTGAAAACTCCTGCTAGAAAAGTATCGAATGTCAAAGGTAATCAATACTTTCCAGAAAATTCTAGAAGTATACGTCGACTGCCATCTAGTGTCGAGTAGCAGTACCAAAGAATAGTAGTAGGACGTATCATACGCCATCTGTTGGAATATAATGAAGACATAATATTGCCAGTATAGATACAAACCTTTACATTTAAATTAAACAAAATATTGTTTTGCATAACAAAGAAAATAAACATAAATTTATTAGGTAAACCGATATATTTTTTTGTTTCCGTAATAAAGTATTAATAATTTTCTATGATGGCAATTATTTAGTTATTCACTGCAGACAGTGGTGTATTGGCCACAGGCGTACGTCGTATCGTAATCGTAAGACTCGTAGTACAGTACGTGAACGCGTTATCGCAAAGCATTCCGCACTATAGAATTTTAAGTAGCGACTTCGCAAGTCCTTTACAATTAAATATAGTTGCTACGAGTGCTGTGATTTTATATTACTTTTTTAGCCTTTTTAAAATTATATACTTGAGTGCAAGTGGAAGTTGATCGGAGATAAAGTACTTTTTACAGTTGCCGCACTGTTGTCGATGTTGTGATTTTAGTTTTTGTGATATTAGTGATACTACTTGAGTGACGATGGCAGATAATTCGAAATTGACCGAGGAGGAGTTGCTGGAGATCCGGGAGCAGTTTTCACAGGTATATCACATTTAAAATTATCGCCACCGGTCCGAACAGAAATCTTATTTTCTGCAATAATATGTTAGGTATTGACACGATTTTCTGTATTTTGGCTCTTCAAATATTGTTTCGTCGTAGCTCAAGTTCGAACTATCTTAAATAGGAACAAGAGTAACCATGTTTTGCATGTTCTATCGAGAAGCCGCGTGTGGTCTGCCTTGAACAGAACACGAAATTGTAACCTATCCTCAATAAGTTTAAACAACGAACTTTAAAAATGGAACATATGCATAATTTTAATTTTCTTATTTTGAAATGAATGCTTTTTTAAATCCTTGTTTATTTAATTAGGTCTTGATTATCGATTTTTATTTATATTATAACTGATGTTAATTTATTTGCTATTGTAAAGTTGTTAACTAATACATAATGTACTTAAGCAAATGTTACTCTTCATTTCAAAATATCGTCAAATTACTTACACAATTTTATAATGTACATGATATTTTTGTAGTCATCGTCAGTAAGTACAATTGCCTTGTAGTTAGTTAACAAATAAATAAGTGATGAAATTACAAAACGTGTCTCAAACCTTTCTTATTGTAAACATTTTTATTATGCAGAAAAACTACATTCTCTTTCACTCTTTACACGTAATTGTTGATTAATGGTTACTTCATTTATTTCATTTTACCTTATCGTAAAGTTAATACACATTGGAAAGAAGTGTAGTTCATATGGATTTCAAAAGTCATAGTCATTGAATATATTCCACATATTCTTTAGAACTCTATCATTCAAATCTTTTCAAACTTCCGTAGGGTATCTACCGTAATTTCAGAATATGTTGTCATAGAGAAGGAGAAATACCCAAAGAAATAATATATAGACTCAAATGACCTGTGAAATAATGCTAAGAACCATCTTTAGTATAGAATTTGATAAATAAAACCAACTATAAAATAAATAACTTGTATTTTAGCCTTCTAGTTGTTATCATAAATGTTTTAAAGAAAATTGTCTATGGCACTACCAATCCAATCAGAATAACTTTCCTGTAACCAGCTTCAATGTATCACATCTTTTTATTTTCGTCTATGGTATCCATAACATAGATAATTGTACTAACAATGTGAAAATTGTTATGGGTTTTCAGTACAACTACAGACCACACACCACTTGCCCCCCTCGTTTTAATATATGACCTTTATATTATTATCATTTTTCCGCACCACTGTCAGTCTCCTCAGAATGAAAATACATCATAATGCCCTTTGAAAATAGAAAAAAGTAAATGCTTTGGCCTCTCTTTAGATACTATTTGTATCATCACATACAATGAGTATGAACAAGACTGGTCCGTCTAAAATATAAAAAGCGAAGAGTAAAGGATATTTTATCTGAGATGTAGTTATATAATGTAAATATTTGGAATACAATTGGTAACGAATTCAAAAAATGACCATTATCTTATCTTATAATAGCACAGATATAATTCCGATGTTATCGGGATGTGGGACTACCATTTTATTGCATTCACTGTAATTTATCACTGAGCTATTAGATTTTGCGACCTGTCAGAAACATGACCCATTAATTTTTTTTATCTACTCCATCAAAACCATACTAAGCTTTGCAAGTGAAGACTATTATCATCTGTAAAGTTAAACGGCATTGGTCACAGTTGGATTTTGGATAAATTAATAGCAAATTTACATGAGTGTTGCCATGCTTCAGAGGCCACATTAAACTGTCCGTCCCAATTTCTATTGTTAGATAATAATAGTTAAATGTCGTCATCAGTCTTCGGGCAGTTATAGAACATCCTCCAGTTGCTAATGCTTATTTCCATCAATCCACAGTGGAACAGCTTGGTGGAGTATGCTCTGTGCTTCGCATATGTACAGGAGAGATATCATTGGACATAAAAATGGCTGCAGCCAGTGTTTCTAATCAGGATTAAAGAACTTTTAGAGATTTATAAGACGTTTATTATCTGTTTTGTTTTAAGTAAGCTACTGTTTCATTATTATGTGTGATGCTACCAGTAATACTAATCAAGGCACATATTAACTATCTATCTATAATGTGAAAATCTTTTGCTGCAATCCATTTTAAACTCTATACCGTATATATAAGACTTTGAATATGAGAAATCATGTGTAGGTGTGAACATTTAAGTGGTGATCAAATGGTATTATTAAAAATGATGCTTAAGTCTTAAGTAATAAGGTTTATTATTCTATTATCTCTCATCCTGTAATGCAATAGTTCAACATATCATTTGTTTATTAAGTATCACTACCCACATTAGTATGATAGCTATTTTTTATCATTCAGTCCTACTTAGGTAGTATGTTTGATTGTCTTGTAGCTAAATTTAAATATAGTCACATTAGACGGTCCTATCCTACAACTAATTTGCATTGTTAATCTGCAGAGATATATCATACTTGGGATTACTTAAAACTTGAGTAATAAGCCATTTCTAGGCAAGTGTGGTACATCCTAGACTGCTTCACCATCACATAGCTCGTAGCCAAACACAAGCAAGCCTACAATTATTTTTTGGTTTAAAGAGTGTAAAACACAGTTTATCGGTGTTGTAGTTAGTGAACCTGACTGCTGAGCTGGGGAGTGGAGGTTCTATTCCGTGAGCACAAGTTCTTATTCTGTCTGGGTGTAAAAATCATATATAGATTTGTGTATTTACAAATTTAGGTAGTTTATCAATTGTCTAGTTCTAATAGTATAGTCTGACTAATTAGGACTGACAGTCGTCAGATTGCTGTGTGATTTCCAAAGTCATTATTATTACATCATTTGAAGTTATATCAAAGCGTCTACCAGAGAATATGATCGATTTTGATTCTAAGAATAGAAATCTATGACATCTTGATATAACATCGATGCATGTAACACTACCGCATGTTAAATCGATAACAATGACGTAATGCAAAATTCTGGTGCCGTCTGCGAGGTGACTTGTGGCTTAAGAATATAGCCTATTGAAAGATAATTTACTGTTCAAAGTTTGCCTTACAATAATTACATACACAACGTGAACTTGCTTGTTTTGAATATATATAACTTCAGTTATGTTTATTTACAAATTAATTTTATTTCTTAACAATAAATTAACCACGCTTCACTTGTTATTTGGGTCAAATGATAAAATTTGAAATGTTGACGGCTCGGGCGAAACATGTATTTTCAATGCGAAACACTTAGTCATATATATAATATGTAAAGTAACACAAATGTTCCGTGCGTGCGTCATACATTACCCAAGCGGCAATTTCGTGTAGCTAAAGCCTTAGTATTCGAGAGACGTCGCCATCAGCCGCCTTGACACCTTATTGTGTTCTGCACGTAACAATGTCCAATCGGATGGCGCAAGTGTATAGAGACCTTAGGTGACTAAATTTACCGAAATTCGAATTTTAAATTGACCAAAATTCGAATTTTAAATATCATTCTACTACATCTTACCCGCGTCAAAAGGAGTTACGTGATACTGTTATTGCGACCGTAACGCCATCTATGACGGTTATTTGATTACAATGTCTTTTCTCCTGGATATGAGACATTTTTTTTGCAAAAAAGTAGCCTTTCCAGTCTTTGGACTTTCTCCGTACCAAAAGTCAGATTAATCCGTTCTTTTGTTTTAACGTTAAAGAACAACCAAACATACAAGCTCGGATGTATAATATTAGTATGCATTATACAATTACGATCATTTTCCCGTTGAATTTAAATGCAACCTTGAGTTGTGACGATATGTGATGTTAAGCTTGCTGAATAGTCGGAATTAAAATTTTAATTAAAATGAATGGTGGGAACTTTAATTTATAGAAATTAAAATTACGATCACGTGTAGTTTTACAACTGTAAAATAAATAAATAATAAAACCCATATCATACAATGTAAGATCTAACGACAAATTTTAATTACGTTAATAACTTTTTTATACAATTTAGCGAAACTGGAGAGCAAGCTGAATATTATTCTCTAAGACATTTGAAGTCGGCGTCTTAATGTTTGATGTTAAATCGTTTTCATAGAGAAGAGCCGTCTCCAGCAGAGAAACTTTAAAAAGTATGAAACGAAGACGTATTAAAACATTTTCGAGTTATATCTATGGTCGTACCATACTACTTAACATTCGTCTTAAATAGATTTACCTGGCCATGAAATTAGCTCTCGCATGCCAATGATAAAGCCAGTGATCTACTGGCTTGCACGTGCATCACCATCATACCCCAACAACAACTGGCTAGTCCATACAGTGAATGCGCGAGCTTAACGTGGAGAAACGCAAGTTAGACTGTAAACAAATAACTTTAAACGTTCACGGTTCCGTAAATACTACGACCGTACTGTTTAGGTTATAAACCTTTACGAGTTAAAGTACTTTGGCTTTTGAAACATGTGCGAACTTATGTGGTCCAGTAAATAAACTATGCTATTCTAGATGTTATTATAATCGTACTAATAAACGGGTTAAATCAGCCTTTTTACATACACTACACTTTATCCACGATTATTTTCAAAATAAATTTCCCTTCGACTCTGATGTAATTACGCTTTGAAAACTCTACCTGTCGATGAAAGTCGTATCAAAATCGGATCAGCCGTTTCGGAAATTAGTTCGAATAAACAAACAGGCAGACAGACAAACGCTTAAAAACGCCTGTTTATTTTAGCTAAGAATAAGCATCTTCGATTAGTAGCTATAGATAACCATGATTGTCACAGAAGTACATGTAGCTGTCTAGTTTAATCTGTGGTCAATTTGTCTACGGTTCATTTGAATGCATGTCATTTTCAATTTACCTCTCGAATGATTCATCCAAAGCGATGATTCAAGCGGATTGATTTCTATATATTTAATTTAATATCATTTATTTACAAAATCCACAGCTTTTAAAATAATACAAATATATAATGTTAATTAAAAAAAAAAAATTACACTTACAGCCAATAACGGATTTACATTTTGTACTTATCACAAATTAGCGTCGCCAAGTATTTATAATATTG
>DWEM01003358.1:0-10795 GCA_018245935.1 Agara belti belti | reverse complement strand
GTACCCGACCCGGGATTTGAACCCAGGACCTCCCGATCGGCAGTCGCGCTAGCAACCGCTCGACGAACGAGGCAGTCTCTCAGTTTAGACACATATAAATAGAGTAAACGCGCAATGCTTAAAAAATATGTAAAAATAAAACTACATCGGTGTATATATCGTGTATTCTTTATAAATTTACTGAGGGTTGGAGGGTGAGTAGGTATTTACAGTAATATCCCGCAATAGCAACTGTGAGCAACGACATATATTCTGTTCAGTGTACACAGCATTTTAAGAGTATTACCGTCATACAAAATAAAATTATATATTCATGTTGTGGTCCTATAATATATGCTGTACTATAATAATCTATAAGTTGCATATAAATAACGAATCTGCCGCTCTGTTGTCTGTTTGTCGCCAAACAGACGCTGCTCAGTCGCTGGTTTGTCGCGCCTTGAAACAAAGGTAACGTAGCACATTAATCACGCTTATGTTTAACTGAACAGAAAATATTCCAATTGCTTTTACGGCGCAACTTTTCAGCTCGCCCCCAACACCGGATTACGAACCGCCTGAAATATGAAATATCAGACACACGAATAACTCTTCAGCTATTATTAAAAAATATCGTAATATTACATACATTACATTTGTTACCGAACACATTAAAACCTGATTCGGTTTCAGTAACATGTCCAGCAATTTCGTTATTTATTTTAAAGTACAAATAAAGTACTATGGAATTATACTTCGTTCTCACACACAAAAAACACAAATAGAAATAAAAATCATCAATAACACTGCAACAGCATACATGAACAACAATTGAAAAAAATCCTTAACACAGTACTGGATTTATACATTGCTGCAGCTTGAGTCAAGTTCGGGTTGGTTCGAGGCGTTGCTGGCCATATCTCATGCGGCGTAAGCAGTATTGTAATCTTCGCCAATCAGCGGGGTCCATCAAAGATAATTATTGACAGGTTCTAAATTTGAAACTATACCATCCTATATTTGGTATCCGTCTTGTTCGCTTCAGTATGCGTACCACGAGGCTATACGCGAAGTCTGTCATGATATTATCTCTCTGATATTATTCTCACGTCTGGATGTAGTGATGTAAATCGGATTATTATCGATCCCACGATGCTGGTAATATAAATGTAATACGCTGTTACATAACAACTCTGTCCCGGGGAATACAGAATAGAGCGGGGGATGAGGATAGATACGATGAAATACGACAAAACCTTATTTGCTTCCGCTCGCGTGCAAAGCCCGGGACAAACTCGTTTGAACGTTTATCTTCAGTTGCTATGAAATATGTATTTTTTCGTAAACAATTTTCCGTTTTAGTCATGAGTTGTTGTCTAGTAGTACATACGAATGTCTGCAGATGGATCTTGACTGGACGCTGGACTGTTGGTCGTTTAGTCACAGATACTGACCGCTGTGCCGATGGTTGTGGGTTCGATTCCCGCCCAGATGAAAAAAATCTTGAACAGAATGTTTCCTGTTTAATAAGTAAAATAAGGAAATTTTAATTTTATTACCAAAACTTATGGTTCTTTTTCGCTGCAACTATCTCGTACGTATAAAATCAGATTCGAAGCTCTAAGCCCAGGCTTTTAGGCTTGGAAAGAAAGATGGATTACAAGAAGGATTGACGGGATATCTTGTTGGAGATTGGCAAGTGCGGGCGGATGTAGGATGCCCGTCCATCACTGTCCACCGCATTCACGGTAATACAGATCTTTAAATAAGACGTTGTCGTTCTTTAAATTAAGAAAATTATAAAATACTAGATACGGTGAAAATCTTTTGGTATATTTCCGTATTCAAAAGAATACATAAAAAAAACAGTGTTAATTAAAAAATTAAGAATAATTTCAAGTTATATTATTGTGATTAAACATACCAATATACAGTGAATATACACATTTCTAGATACTGTTAATAACGTAACGGTCGTGCTGCTTATGAAACGACCCAAAAGGATATCTTTAAAGTCGCACAGATAAAGATGTCATTAGGAAAGCAATTTTTGAATGCCAGTTTTTTTTCATTATTTCCAACAAAGAGAATAAATAATTACGGCTAGGATTACACGAACGCTCGCGGGATATTTCAGCTTCGGTCATTTACATGTATTCATCATTTCAACATTTTAATATAACGTTATAGAATAGAGCTGTAAGAATTATATTACACATGCTTTTTATTCTTATCACGTAACCACGTTCATTAAAAATGATACTTTTTCTCTTAACGAACAGACAACCGTTGTTTTCATAATACGATTTTCTTCATTTGAAGATGTACATGTCGAGTCTGTAAGGAGATATTTGGCGTTCGGTGCTCTGTGCCTACTCCTTTAGGAACTTGGCGTGATGTATAAAAGTAATTTTTGGAACCGTATGGAGGAACATGGGATGTGAAAATACAATAAGTATGATATGAAAAATTTTCGTGCATTGCATAACCGCGGGCGGGCGGCGGCGGGCGGCTGCGGGTGGCGGGCGAGGGGCGGGCGGGTACGCGTATCGACCGCTCATATTAATAGCGGGCTCGATATGGCCAGCACATGTTGCGTTCAGCGTCGCCGTGGAAACATCAGCATACCAATTTCCAGACTAAATGAAGAATAATCGAGCTATTAACAGCACAGTAATGATCTTACATTTCTTGAACTTAATTCACTAAGTGGTTTCCCAATTAATGAATGTCAGCAGTCAGTTTAGCAAATTTCCTCGCGGCCGTCGCGAGGCGAAAGGGTACCATGTAACATTTTCCAGAAGCGTTTCGACGCAATTAATCTTGCCCCCTTTAACTTGAGATTTGTTGAAACCAAAAAGCTAAAACTGAAACCATGTACTAAGACTATGACACACACACATGTCAAAAACAGCAGAGCAGATTATTGCGCACATGACTTGTCTACGAGAAGGCCTTTCGGAACTGTCAACATTTATGCTAAGCATTGGTCGACGATTATATCGTACAGCGTAGTAGATTTAAGTCTGAAGAACGTTATAGCAAAAATCAAAATTCTGTGCTCAAACGCAATCATGAACTTTGAGAATCTCATCACGTGGGATATGGTGTATCTGTGGTACTGTAATCCGTACGTATCAGCTCGACGCGTGGCCGGGCTTAGCTCGGTGCCCGGGAACCCTATATCGTAGAGAACAAAATAATTCCAAAGTCAACAACGGACAAGGATTTCTTATTAAACATAGTGAAACAAAAACAAAAGTAGCTAGAGAGAGTTAAGCCAAAAAATTGGAAAACAAGAAGCATACGACTGTACGATGTTTGAAATGTTCGTTGAAATAATAAAAAGCTGACTGAACGGAGCGTAGCGTGGAGCGGAAATTTTATTCGTGTTTGGATTAATGTTAACTGGGACGCGTGTGGTCGTATTTGCATAGGATGAGTACAAATATGATGTAGAGGGAACGTGCTCAAGTTCGATCAATTGCTTCCAACTTGGAGAATTGCAACTTAGATAATTAATTAAGAATTGTCCAAAGTTAATTTTGATCTAACATTTTGTAATCTGTACAGCCAGTACAATGTTAGCGAGAATAGATTTAATAATCACTTCAATATAACAATTATGTCACTAGTAGAACAAGGTATGCTGTGAAATTAGTATGCTACGTTAACTACATATTATATAGTGTATCCTTTTTCTATGTCTGTGAGTGTCGTGAGTGTTAAATTAAAAGCTTTCTTTATTTCTTACAAGTCTCACTGCTGCGACATCACCGATCCATCAATGGCTAATGATGATAAATCGGATTGGTCGAAATTAGTGTCATTACAACTGTCTCATCGATGTTGAGTGTTATCATCCACATTTAGCTTTCAACGTGCTTTGATTTCATCAATCACTGTTTTTGTTGAACAAATTATAGCGTCTAGTACGGTTTCATTAATCATGAGGTGTGCCGACTGTAATGTTAATCGTTTCATATATATGTATGTATAATATTCACTATAGCTGTATCAAGCAGAAGCTAACGATCAACGATTTTAGACTTTCAATCTTTATTGATTTTCAAACTTCGTTTACCAGCATTTTGGGAAAGCGGTTCAAAATTACCCGTCACGAATAATGCTGATGTCGTGGGCATTCGAATACTTTATTGTATGTGAATTCCACTAATAATAAGCTGAGATATTGATTAGGGATATTAAATTTTTGCATTATATATGGCTGAATTGAACAGATGGTATGATAAAGAAATCTATTGAAATGATTACGGCACCCAAAATGTGGGTGTTCCGTAAATCCTGCCAACACGAACGTTAAGCCGTCACGCACGCCTTCGTCCAATTACTGTGTATTTAATTAGCGACCCTAAATTCTACATACGAATACGACGCGGGCCCGAAATTTGACCTTCGGAATCGAATTGAAGAGCAAACTTCAATTTACAGAATTCGATTGCAGATTAATATTTACACACCGTTTTATTTATTAATTACATTCTATGCTGAGATTACCTTTCATTCGCAGTGATTCCTTGTACCCTTCGCGAGTCAAGGGTAAAACGAGAGAAAATCGATAGATTATTAATTTGTTCTTAGACACAAAGTTACAGTAGCAAAGTCTGCTTTTTCAGTCAATATAATTTTAGTCAAATTCGAGGTTTTTCTACATTGCAGGCCACAACTATTAATCGTTTTGTTCATTACAAAGTTATTATATTCAGTACTGGTTTTTATACCAAATTCTATTACCACCGGTCCACATAGATTGCCGCTAACGATAATTCCAAACAACACTATGTGATTCCACATTTCCAAATTAGGCAATTAAATGTCTGTTTCATAGTAATCGGACAGTTGATAGACAAACAAAAATACTGTAGTATAGTTCTTATATATATATTTTTGTTACACTCAAGTACAGAACAAACAGATATGCTTATCATACAAGTGTCTGTTTTGTGTGGGAATCGAAGCTACGGACTTCGGTTTACCAGTTAGTGATTCTAAGTACTAGGCCAAAAAACCAGTCAAGTTTAAAGACACGTCCGCTATTGATGGTGAATATGAAAAAGTGTTAAAGTTCCATCAACGCGAAGTCCCCGCGTACCGGCCGCCTCCGCGCCCGCAGCACCAGTTTCCAATTCCGCCGGCGTTCCGCCAGTAACTTTGCGAAAATGTACAAGTTGTTCGTGTTCTCCGCGGACGATTTCGCGTGATCACAGCTATTTGCAATTCAGATTGGTACGAGGCCTTTTTATTCATTTGCCTGTTTTATAAGTTTCATTGTATTTCATCGTTTTTACAAGCCACTCAATCACGAAGAAGAAGCTTAGGTATAGCTAGTGGCTTAGAATTATGTCCCATTTTCCAGTTGTATTTTTGTTGTGCTGTGTTGATTTTACATATCTTACACATGTGATAATATTAGTGTAATAATAATTAAATGATAATAAACCATTATAATCATTTTAATTCCATTTCTTAAATGTGTACGCCGTAAAAGGCAAAATATGGATTGAACTATTAATTGTGTGAAATCTTTAAATGTACCCAGTACCCATATTTGTGCAAATGAATATCTTTGTCTTTGTCTTTGTCTCTATTGCTTGTAGTACGCACGTATAGCTATATGAAGTAACGTGTGTTTTAAAATTTAATGTCACTTGTTATTACGGGGAATTAAAACATCTTGAAAACGCCTGTGTGTCTCAGGCTCGTTTATTAACAAGCCTTATAACGATATTACTTTAAGGTGGATAAAATCTGCCAACCCGCCCTTGACCAGCGTAGCAACTGTGGTAGACCCTCGTCATTATGAGATGAAGGCCGTGTTCGATGTGAGAATAAAAGGCTTGTTGAGAAATAGATTCGACCTTGGCGTGTAAGGCGCACGTTGTTGAGAGAACGAACAAATTCAATTTATGGATACAAAAAGAAAATTATACCGAAAAATGATTGTATGTTCATGTTCCCATTTATCCACGTAAATGTTAAATGGAAATGAGAAATAACATTCGGCCTGTTCACGGTATTTGGATTAATTTCAACATCAAAGAAGAAAGCTTGCCTGGTTATAACATTTTAACTCCAGACTTTTGTAAGTCGCAAGGCCATGTATAATGATAAAATATTAAAGCTCCCTTTGTAAATTGATATCTCAAAACAAAACGAAATAAGGCTGTCTATTCCAGACTGTATTAAAAGATTAGTGTGGCGCTCTCACCGACGACGTTGATACGATAAGCGAATAACAATTTTGCGATCAGCTGGAAATATGGTTTTTGAGTTTAACCTTTATTTACCTTATCTTGTCCCAGTTTAACCACTAAAAGTATACTGTTACAATGTATAGAAGTAGTTGCACGGCGATAAAGGACATCTCCGAAGGCTTAAATATACATCGTTTTGGAACAAAATGCACGTCTTATTAACATTCTGGACGTCGCGGTGGGAGCGGTGTTGCCATATGAAACACTTAATTGCCACGTGAAACATGAATTGTGTTAGGCAGTTTAAAATTGTTACTTAATTAAATATTTGTATACTCTTATGGGGCGAATATAGTGCATTCAAATTTAACTTTAAAATCTGATAAACGAATATTTACAAATAAATATTTTAAATTGAATTTGAATATCGATCCAACTGTAGTTTGTTATGGAATGTTTCAGTTTTATTCCAATTTTTTGTACTCGCTTTTCGCGTCTCCGCGTTCCATACAAGCAGACATTACTGTGCTTTGAGTCTGTAAATTGGAAGCAGTGCCGTGCGAGCTAAGCGAAATTGGAATCGTGCTCTTGACTTACACTGTTATATAAATCCACTTGCTATTTAATTTTAACATTGAAGAGTGTCAGTTAAGACATTTTCTCTTGTAATAATCAAGTTCAAAGAGCGTCGGTAACTCAGGCAGTAAGAGAGTAATATTTTGATAGGCGTAGCTTTGTTTAAGTAACCTTAGGCTTCAAGTTATAATATTTCCAAGTTGTAAGGAGCTATTTATTTAGACATTAATAGATCTTCAACGCAGACCTGACAGTTTTGCTGCTTACTGAAAATATGTCAAGCATATTTGAGGCTTCAAAAGTTATATTATTCTATTATTATAGAAAAATATTAAAATAAAATATCTAAACTACAAAAAACGATTACATACGTTTCAATGTTTTTATCTTTAATGATTTTATTTACTGCACATTATAATTAGATAAATTATACTGTGAAAAATATTTAGAATTGGGTCATTATTCTCCTTTGCATTAAACATCTGCATCATAACTCTGGATTAAATTAAACTAAGTTAGGTTTAACTTATGTGGAATATTTTTTTTGGAATTTTTTTCCCAGAAGTAAATAAAAGTTAAAGTTGTATATTTATATAAGTCCGCGACATTCACGAGACAAGAAAACCAGTAGTTCTGTATTGGTGAAGCGTTCTGGTGTTATATATGTATAATATTATAAAAGCACAAGTAATAGATAAATGTTTGATGGCGTAGAGTTCTCGAGCCTGGATTTGGAGCAAGATGAATGTCGCACAGCTCGACCGTCCGATATCGACCCTTTCTACCATTCGCAGAAGGTTCTATTTTTAGCCATCGACCCATCTGCCTCCATACCTACATGAAAGTTTCAGGCGCGTCCCATTGGACGGCTCGCGCTGACGTCACAATATCCTCTCCGCCAATCGGAGGAAGAGGCTTTGCGCATGCCACTGAAGGCTTTCGAGGCGCTCGGGCGAGGGTGTTCAGTCTGGGCCCGTGGATCCCAGGTGTGCCAAGCTCGCGTCAACGGAAGCTAAAGGTTAATATTATTTTATTTAATCCACCATCTTTTTTTAAACTCATATGTTCTTTTGAATGTGATTGTAGCTGTTTGTTGTAATTGTGATTATTTTCTGTGCCGTCATGTAAGAAATCTGTAGTATTATGTAATCTGTGCCGTTGTTATATAGGTAAATGTGGTTGCGTAATACGGTGTGCGAGCGAGAGGCTCGATGTTTGGGCGTGGAAGTGAAGGCGATAGAGCTTGGATTAATGATTTTTCAGCGCAGTCTATTAATATACATACTTCCAAGTACATATTGAATTAGTTCAGTATATAAAGTAAATGTGATATTCTATTAACGCTTCCATATTCCATACAGACATCAATACATACATACATCCGTTGGTATGTATACTGTGCTTAGTTTAATAAAATGGTCAATTTTATAAGTCTTGTGTTTTAGATAAATCTGTTCCGTAATAAGTCGAGATTGTCGCGGCTCCGGTCAAATTGTTACGAGCTTTTCTGTGCTTTGGACTGTATTTAGGTCACGATATTAGCATTATTCATTAGGTGTTAAATTCTGTAGGAAGAGTTTAGAATTTTCTCTTTCAATTAAGCTTTCCAGTAACGCATAGTGTCGGCAAGTGCCAGGTCTCCTCCGGGTTTAGAGAGAGAATCAAGATATCGATAGAATTTTAACAGGTCGCAAAAAAATTTAAAGTCATCGTAGTTTAAAGCCATACATGTAAAATAAAAAACCGGAAAGTTTAAATCAATTTGTTTAATAAACAAATTTATTACTGTATACAAGTTATTTATACGCATGCATTAGGATTCAAATACCAAATAAATTAATAAGGGAGAACACGTTATTGCTACTTATAATTTAATGCAATTTATTAGGAATGAAATGAGTGTTTTTTCTTACCTCTTATGATAAAATTTAATTTAGTTAGGTATTTAAAAACAACTTAGTCAACACTAGACATGCGTTATAAAAAGCTGCGTATTTTAAAACTTCATACAAAACCAGAAACAAGAATGTCGTCTCAAGTGAAGGACCGTCGGATGTGTGCCGACGGAAGTCTCCTCTCGACCCGCTTCCGGCGGCCATCTTGCCGACGGAAACCAAGGCGGTTATGACTTCCGGTTCTTTTATACGCAAATGTACCCTCCGTGTAGCAAATGAAAATTTCCTTGTATTTTTTCACGTAGGGATACGCTTAAATCAATTATTCTCGCGAATAAAATTTAAAATAAAATGAAGGTGAAATTAATAGGATTGCTTGAGAACTGAATTTTAAAAATAGAATACTTTGTTTGTCTCTACGTTTGATTTGGAAATAAACATATGTAATGACATGAAACTATCGAGTGTTTCATTATTACAATCCAACGGATACATAGGTAGAATTATTTGAAATGAGATGAAAAATGGTTGTTTTAAATAAAAAAACTAAACACTTTCCATAACAGAGTATTTTTATGTTACAAAATTTCAACTTATCCTATTTGATACATGTAATATTTTTGTTACAGACAATCAACATCGGCGCACCATGGTCGAGCACTGAGCCCAAAGTCCTTAAAAACTAATTACAATCAATACATATCAAAAATGCACTGACTTAGCTATAAAACTAGAAATAACACTATTTACACCTCGTCTAAAATTATTGATTATTGGCGGAATAGAACGTTAAGTCGATAGATAAGAATTTGAAATTTAAGAACTCTCGAGTCTCTATTTGTTGTCGCGTGTGGGGCAGTCGCCCCGTGGGGCTCGACCGTGGAGGACGAGGGGGGAGCGTTGTTCGGGCGGCTGCAGGGCGCGCTGCGGGGCAGCGCCGCAGCCGCTTCCCCATCTCGTGTTGCGAACTCCATCAAGGGCTACTTGAGCAACAAGGTCGGCTCGCTCCAGCTCAGAGATACAGGTCAGTACACATTAGCATTATATAATGATATACAATTGAAATACATCGCGACACCAAACCGAACGTGCGGCCTGTCTTCGTTTCTGGGCGTGTTTGAAACGTTCGATACCAAGTTCTCATCGGACCATCCGGGTCTTAAACATGTGCTAATTACAACAGAACGTTGCTTGTTCCTGCGTTTTCAATACAATTTATTTACTGCAAATGTAAGGTATATTATGCCAAATTTATCTAAAATCCATATACGATGATCAGCCAACAAGACGATAACATTAAAGTCACAAACAGACACCGGACGAGCTTTACGCAAATAACGTAAGTACCCTCAGAAATCAATCGTTATTCTTAAAAAATAACTTTATCCCTTACTAATAGGGATCCTTGTTAGAACACGGAGGCAATTGTTTGCGCGGGAACGACAAACGATCGGCAAATATTTGAAAAACAACGCATTATCAAATCAACGGGGCCCGGTGACGTAACAAGGATGGTAAATAGAAGAAGACAAGCGAATTGTCTAACGTTACATAATTTTGAAGCTTACGACGTTGATAAAGAGTATAAAATGGCTTAAAATTGTTATTCTGCCCTCCAGCTGAGGATAATAATGAGGCTGTAGAAATGTAAAAGAAGAATGAGCGGTGAAAGTTTTGGCAAACAAATATTTCGCTAATTAAAAACAACAACGCCGCTGGTACGTGGAACTTCGCGAAGGTTCTTTACAAATAACACGCTCGTTATTCCAGCAAGTCACTTATATACATAGAACGACTTATGTATGCGCAAACAAAAATTAAACTTTTTCAAGGACGTTTCACAAGTTATACATATTTGTGGTTTTATCGCGGTTATAATGATATTGGGGTTCTAAATGACGGTGATGGAAAACATAGCGAGGAAGCCGTTTTAGGCTCGTTTTAGGATTCTCATCCATGTTCTCTTAAGCATATGGCACAAACGGTATTCGACTATTGAAGAATGAGGTATCCAAACGCTTCAGGAAGAAAAATAAATTCTCCGGCACCCAGCGGCGGTAAGGAAGATAGGAAATAATATCCTCGTGTATTCAGACAATATTGTGTTAAAATGTCTGTCGTATTGCAAGC
>DWEM01003357.1:0-10795 GCA_018245935.1 Agara belti belti | reverse complement strand
CATAAATTTTAAACACTCCAGTACAGATACGATATAAGTTAAAAAACGATCGTTTTTGATGGTACTTTTAACCAGAGCACTTGTAAAGTATCTTACTCTATTTTATTCAAGTAGCGGATTTTAGGCCCTATACTTCTTCCACAAGTCAGTCTGATCTCTGACTCTGGAAAGCTTGGAGCGCAACAGTATTTGCTATGTTCAAGTGTTAAATTATTATTGAAGTTATGCTCATGATAGGTACCTAAAATTCATTGAAGTGTCCGCTTAGTATTCATAGATGTCAACCACCCAGAGTCACGTTCAAGACAAGATCGAGGAGAAATATTTAAAGAGGAATGATATGAAATTATAATATGTCAGCAAAAGTTACAACAGACTTTCTATGTAAATTAACTAAATTCATCTGGTGAACTATACACTAAAAACATTTGAACAGCTGCTTTATTGTTGAAGATTCGTAGGAAACAGGAAACCTACAGGAAACACTGTTAGTATTATGTATCTTTTAATAATCGATAATTAAATTTATAAAATATTTATTTTTGGTATTAAATAAAATGTGCACGGGGAGGCTTATTTTCAGCGGTCGACTAAATACAGGCTAATGATGTAATGTGATATTGACCCTATGGCGTTTAGATGAAATTCTACAATTTTCCCAATTATGCGAATCATTCATTTTAATTTATTAATAGGCACTAGTATACATTTATTTGATTCCTAGTAATAAATTAAGACTCCTCGTTAGAGTCTCTTAAAATAAATACCAATTTACCAAAACAAAAACGGCCAGGTCATCTAAATATATTCTGAACGCTGACCTAAAGTTAAAGATCAAACGAAATGTTGTTAACGGCCAGTATTTCCAATTGAAGAGTTTTGGCGTAGGGGTCCTGTTTCCGAGGCAAAATAATAGGTACATATATGTATATTACATATTTATAAATAGACGCCCTTTAGAAGTTACCATATTTCAATACGGTATATGGTATATGGTATGCCATAAGGTCAGGTTCCTTCTTACATGAATAAATGAAAAGCGAATGAGCTGAGATCCTACATTTTGATTTGTTACTAAGTGAACAAATGATTTTGTGGAACTGAAATGATATGTGAAGAAGAGTTGTAACCAAAACGTTTGTCGTTTTGATATTATTTTATTAAGGAGAATTTTATAGATATTCAAACAATAATGTACGATTGTAAATATAGCATATATACAAATTTAGCAGTTTATGATGTAGATTTTCAAACGAAGAGTGTACTTATCTATAGTAATAAACCAATGAATGGTATATTTCTTAGTTATAGATACATTTTTTCAATAAATAAAGTCGTTACTATTCTATGTTACATAGCAGGTGCATCAATTACATTTTTTCTGTATTGTAGAAGTACCAAATGCAATAGGTATTTACCCGTTGTATAGTGGGCACTGCAAGCCATAAACGTCTGTGTCCGTTCTCAGATAAGAGGAAATATTATCAAACGAGATCAGATTACCGATGTATTGATGATTGATGCTTTACGCATGTCTAATTATTATTATATATACTAAACGTAACTAAGATTTTGTATTTTCCTACGGTAAAGATATATTGCGGAAGTTAAAAGTATGTTATATTCAACTTTATTTACCTGTTTATATTTTGTTTGTTAAATATAGACTTTTAACAACCCTACAAATTTGCATAAAATTCGATTTCGTGGAAAAAATTATAAGTAGATACCAAAATCAGTGAAGTTTCTATAGATCAAACGTAGTCTGAAGAACCAGTGTGATTGGCTGCAGCTATTGACAAGCGTTTCCCAATGCATTCATTTTTATCATCTACGCTCTACACCATTCAAACAATTATGAAAGTCGCCTACAGTAGACTTGCGCCTTACAATTTCTTGTTTAAAGTAAGACGATGACGGCTTACAAGATTACATTTTATGTTCATATAGGTATAATGGTCGAGCTTAACTCACGTTATTAAAGTGAGGTCCTCTGTTAACTACATTACATTATGCTCCCTAAGTTGCATAACGGCGGAGTGATGTTTCTGTCGTGATCGTGATCAGTAATCTGAACCAGATAATCTTCTTATTAATGTGCTCGAGCTCCTCTGTACGCCATCTGCCGACATCAGCTCACTACAAGAGCCGCATTCCTGAACCATCGGTGAAACGTATCTCACTATATCCATACTTACAATCATTCCTATAACTTTAGGTAGATGGCGCAGGTCATACTAAATACAATATATTGTTTTTAAAATACGAATTTTACATAATCTTATTTAGTACTAAAGTTGTTGCACGTCACTGGGATTAAGTATAACCAAGTGTACAAAATAGTAAGCGGATGCGAACAACGCCATCTAGTTTATATTCGTTACTCGGTGCGCTATTCAAAATAACGTTGAGTTCGGGTTACAACTTGTAACGTTTGTAACTACGAGTGTTGTAGTTTTAGTGTGTTCAAGTGTTGGTCTGCTGTCTGATGCCTGATGTACTTACTTTTTAAATATCAAATTAAATTGAATCTAAAACGTTATGACCGAAAATATGCATTGAGCCTAAAAATGTTCTTTGTATCCTAACATTATTACGAGTCCAATAAAGAACCTACACGACAATATGTGGATATACTTCGTCTGTGTATTTAACATGTTCCTACCAACCAACAAACTACTATTTTAATAACTTAGGTACATCGTGTTATAGCAAAATAATTTTTCTATTTTATTAAGAGCGTAGGTTCAGAAGTTCCAGTTATGTTAAAAGACTATTGGAAGAGGAGCGAGAAAGGTAAAATAAAAGAACTTTCATTAATGAAACAAATATATTTCATTACGAAATTAAATTACCCAACAAATCCATTTCAACACGTTTCAAACCATTTTTCAATTATAATAGGAAAATGTGCCTTTTTTAAAGTGCCAAATATTCATTAACACACTAAAAATATGGTTACCGTTGAAAATGAGATCATGGCAATATATTAAAACGCACATTTAAAATAGAACAGTTTTTCCATCTGCTCCAAAAACTAAGGGTAACCATATTTTATAGCTTAAAAATTTTACGCCTAATGGTAACACTACAACACACACATTTATTGCACATTTAGAAATTTCGTAAAGTGTTTTTGTCTTTTTTTTTTCTTAATTTTAGAGATCCAAGACATTTACTATAATTTTGCACATCAATATTTAATGAAATAATATACACAATAGCAATTTTAATTTAGAATGTGGCGTAATACACATCCAAAATATTACTATACCTAAGTTAGATTGGACAATGGACAAGAGATTTAAAATAACTAAATGGACTGATTTATAGTTAAAATGTTTGACTTGTTGCCAAATAAAAAAATCTTGAAATACCTATATAAAAGTTAATAAGATTTCCGTGTTAAAACTATAAAACAGGACTATCTGTTTAACAGCAATAATTATCTGAAATACACCAGTAAAAAAAATATATTATATTATATAACAATATGTACTATAACCTAGTATTTCTGATTAAAATTATTCGATTAAAATGTATAAATTAATTACATTTAAACAAAATATAATTTCTCCACTTTCTATAAAAAAAAATAATAATTAAAAATAGACCGGTTTAGAATATACTGAAAACATAATATGGTTAAAATTTATTTTGACATACATAATTGTAATATGTGTAAGGCCATAAAACAAGTTAACATATTGTATATTACAATGAGTGGCTGTGATCGAGCCCGAATAAAATAAATATTTACTAACTAGCAGTGTCTAGAATATGTTTCAACGTAATGCTTACACTTTTGTTATCGTGAAATTGTGATTTTTTTTAAACATAACAATATAATAGTCCAAATATAAAGTCAAACTCGCTCAAACAAGATCGCTAAGTTTGGTCGACTTTTTACAATTTTTACAATAATTTTAAACACCAAATATAAGCCACCGATGATTTTACAACACATCCCCTACATATCAAATACTTTGGTTTCTAAGAGACACGCAATACGAACGACGTTTTATAAATACTGGAAAATAAGACCTTACGCAAAATCCCTTAACCAAGTTATTGCTGAAATTGTAATATCATAATTGTTATGTGATAATATCATTTATCTATGGAAGCTTCAATAAATAAAATGTCTCTGTAGTAATGTTTCTATCACATATCATTACACTTTGTAGCACCACACGGTTAATAGACCCATCTACGATAACTACACTTACCGCTATGCATTGTTGTATATGGACTTGTATAAAAATCAATACATCTGAAAAATAATTTAAGGTCGGTATATAAAACATTCTGTATAAGTTACTTTTAAAAATTAAATAAACTCTCTTATTGTTTTATGTCGTAAACTATTGAGACTGGTATTTTGGCTTTTAAAACATTTAAAATCAACACCTATTCTTTATATTACTTATTGACTGCGAAACTTCTGGCCTAGCTTACTTCTACCCGAAAATCAGTCTAGCTTCGTTCATCGTTGGCTTGTTTGTGGAGATTTCTTGCTTTTAAACGTTATGCGGTATCAACTTATAGTAATATCACAATAATTGTAATAACAAATATACGTTCAATTAACATGAGCATGGTAATAATATCATTTACCTTGAGAGCGGTCCATTGGTCACAGCTTCGCATCTCTCGCCTCTTAACAGTGTTTGCTTCCTTAATTTTCAACTGATTAAAACGAAACAAATCCTGCTTTACTTGGGATAACTACCAAGTTCGTACTATATATATACCACATATTAAATTCTGAACATTATATATATACTATTTAGATCTGTGTACATATATATTAATTGTAATATGGGAAAATTTGGCCGCCAGTGTTCAAATGAAAGTGATTGCAAACTATACCTAAACATTTTGCCGCTTTGGTAATCTAATCTGATACCGAGTTCCATAGGTTTTCCCAAAAAATTAGTTTTGGAGTATTTATGTTGCATGAAAGTTTTCATAAGATAATATTTTGTTACAGAAAAACATTGGTAAGTTTTAAGAAATAATTATACCAGTTTAACATTATAATAAAATTTTCTAGAAGGATGTCAAAATAAATTGTTATTCACCAACTTCCATATTTGGAATTGCAAATTGGATCGTAAGTTCAAATGTAAAATGTAAACTAATTTAAATTCCTACTCATAATAAACATTATAATTTTAAATCAACCAATAATAACCCGGTAACAAATACGTATAGGTAAAACTTAATCTTTTTTTAACGAAATTAAAATATAAATACTATTTGGACGGAGATGTACATATTATAAACGCTTCGTAAACTGGTAAATTGTGCGTAAATTGAACGTAATTAACACGTGTCCCTTGCTCGAATGTCCCTTACACGAAACACCTACATTCCTTTCACGCTTCACATTACATTATAAATAATTGTAATAAATAATGCCCATAAGCTCACAGTCAACGGAAAACAATATTACCTCCAAAAAAAATTAAACACCTGTGGCCTCTCCAATACAACATTGTGAAGATATGATCTAGCTAACTCAGAAACAAATTGGTAAAATGTCGTCATCTGTAGCTGTTCACTGAATCGACACTGAACAAAATTCACTTAAACCCTAGTTTATCACATTTGACCTGGTAGCACTCCCATATTTACAATTTTGCTGTGCTAGATATACTTTAGAATCTGATTTAAAAGTTAGATAAAGTACAATAATAATTTTATATACGTTACGTGAACATATAAAGTAGACCACACCAATATTAAACGCTACGAGAATTCAAAATAATGAACCACTCAAAGGTACCGCGATATAGAGCGCGTCTATCTAAGATCGCCTCGAGGGACCACGCTCCCACTTGCGGCCCCTTTCAGTGGTTGATGACCTTAAGTCTATAAGACACTAATTTACACCACAACATCAAGTATCTACTGCCAATATATTTATAAAAACAGTCAACATCAATTTCGAATAATTATTTTATAATATAAATTTGACATAATGGCAAAATATCTACATATACACAATCAATGCGTCTTACATTATTTACTTCGATGGTACTGTTGGAACGACTTGTCGAGAGCATATTAAAACTGATAACGCGACAGCTTTTCAATGGCCGAATTTTCTAGTGCACCCACACGGTTGCCAAACCCTAAATAACTTTGTATAATATTCCCAATTATAACTCACAATTGTGATTAGAGTATTTGGGTAAAAAATTATAAATCCGAGTATTGCTTGTCGTTTATACTAAACGTTTTTGATTTCCTAAATTTTACTTATTATTTATATCCCTCTGGCAATGTCACTATTTTCTGCAATTTAATTTGTATAGTAATATTGTATTATGCTATAAAAAAAAACAATACAAAAAATATCCTGGCTCCGTACCGGTCCGTAAAATGATAAAAACTCTATTTAAAAAATTAACTATAGTACAAAGGATTTTGTTACCTGTATTCTCTTTCAGTATTCAGCCGGGTAATTTCGTTGTATAATTATTTATGTAGAAATATTGAAAAATATATTTATTCACCTGTAGTTCCAGATCGTCAATTCTGAGCCTCGTTCTCAGATTCAGAATTGGCGATCTATCTATGATATTTCAGTATCTGCAGCACCAGATACTCTTACTATTTGTACCTGTATAGTGAAGCTGTACCAAATGTAAGATTATAACAATAATAAATTACCAACAACAATTCTATTCGTGGGCAATGGTGCAGCTACATTACAGGGCGAATATTCGTATCGCGGTATAAAAATAGCGTGTTATACTAGTACTGTTGTTCTACTGTTACTATATTATACAGTGGCAATACTATATCCTAAACAACAAGTTTGTTCACGTTAGGGAAAAAATTATACAATTCGTGCTGGCACGACTATTCAATCTTGCTGCTTATGAAGTTTAAGAAACGGTCGTAATGGACGTCTTATAAGTTCTTCGGGTTTGTTATTTATAGACTGATTTACAATATTTTTCATCACTCCAGACATTCCATTATCCCAATTTTCTATTGGTTATCACAATGTATTAGAGAAGTAATTTACTCGAAATGTTGCCACAATGCGAATATTTACCGAATCCCATCAATGCAGCTGCACCATTAGAGGTTTTATTTTAAATACATACCCGCAATATACAAACATATTTATTTTAATTGACTACATATTGAATGATTGCGTGAGAATTGGCATTGACATTAAATTGTTGTTTATTTAATGTGATAATTATTTATTGATGACGTCACGGAATACACAGGGGCAAGTACAGAAAAAAATGTTTGTGTAATACACTATGACAAGTTGGAACTTGTCACAGTGCATATAGATATTTGAATTCCTTCTAAACTTTGAATGGAACTTCTAAAACTGTCATGACCTGTCAATGCCAAAGTCGTTCTGTCAAAGTGACATAAATAACCGAAACTGAAAGAAATGCAGCAAAATATAATCACAAATACGTTTTGCACGCAATGCCAAACCAAAAAAAATATGCCAGAATCTTTTTTGTCGAAAATTGAAATGGTACCTATAGACAATATTTTATATCACAACGTTAGCGCTTCCTAGGCCAAAATAAAAACATGAGGCACTATTGGTGAATGAATGAAAGGTAACATTATTGCGGGTAAGTATTTTAAAATATTTGTTAGTCAGATTGGTATTAATAAAGATAAGTAACCGAACAACAGTTGGACCATTAATTCGATATTTATAACAACGAAATTTAAAACAAAACGTGTACAAACAAGTCTAGATAATTAGTTTATCTACTTCAATGTTTACTTTTATGAGGTACATATTTTGGCACAGAGAGATTTCTTAAACCTATAATTAATTTATCTCTAGACAATAATATTATTATAGATTAAATTACATAAAACATTTTCGATGTCCTAAAACTTGTTGACTGATCTTAATCATATGAATCACAGCTTTTTGCATTCTCCTACTTATCTATCGTCACCACTACAATTTTCCTAATTCCCCTCAATGGAATGAGTCCTCGAATCTTAAAATAAAGTGCAAATTTTAAAAATATATGGCAAAAGAAATTTTTGAACATAAAATATGTATTGATTTTTAAAATTCAACTCGGTAGATCTTTTAACTGATGTCACGCTTGCAGCGAATAATCATCGCGAGACCTATCATAAATCACATTTCTCCATAAAACTTAAACGATTACTATAAAAGAATTTAAAAATGTGTTTCAAAGTAAAATGACATACAAGTCTAGACGACCAGAACATTTCAAACAAAATCAATACACAATTAAAAAGGATAAGTCGAAGTCATCTATGTTTTTTAAACCTCATCAACATGTGTAGTGTGACGCGTGCAGTATAAATGTAATCTGTTTTTATTGCTTAGGAGTAAACGTAAATGTTAATTCATTTGTTCTCAATATTTCATATAGTGTAAATATCAAAAATTATTTTGTAAACTATAAATACCACTCCGAAAACAAAGAGCAATGTAAATTTCTTATTAGACCTGTTTTAGGTATATTCATAATAACGTTGTAAAGTTTAAAAATGTTTTAAAAAATATTCCAATTTGCTGTTATAATAATATGAGTCGGTTACTCGTTAACTATAGATTGAAAAGAGGACGGCGCGGTCGGCGATCAGCGTGCGTTGTGTACGTGGGTGGTGAGGTGCTTGGAGAGGTAGTCGGCGCGCGCGAAACACTTACCGCACGCCTCGCAGTGGTAGGGCCGCTCGCCGGTGTGGATGCGCAGGTGGCGGGTCAGGTCGCTCTTCCCGCCGAACGCCCTGCCGCAGAACAGGCACACGAACGGACGTTCCCCGGTATGCTTTCTGACGTGCAGTTTCAAGTTCTCCTTTGATCGAACGCACTTGCCGCAGAAGGGGCATGCGAATCGCCTCTCCCTATCCCTCTGCCGCTCTTCGTTTTGCAGGAAACCAAGTATACCGGAATGAGAGCTCGACGTGTCGAGTTTGCCGGAGTCGCCTCGCGACTCATTCTCAGAACTGTCAGCGATTGAGCTGACGCTGGCGAAAGAG
Organism: Agara belti belti; assembly: GCA_018245935.1. NCBI lineage: Eukaryota > Metazoa > Arthropoda > Insecta > Lepidoptera > Hesperiidae > Agara > Agara belti. The sequence continues at coordinate 1,771 of DWEM01003357.1, read as the reverse complement.
ACGGGTACGCGTCTCCTTTCTTCGGTCGCAGTCTCTTCTTCTTTTTTATATTCACCCTCGGTACTTGAATTTCTGCAATCGGTGGAGTCATCGACGGTTACAACGGACGAGTCAGTCGGTCCGTTCGAGTCCACGGTGCTGTCTTGTTCTGCATCACCGATCACTTCAATGGGTGGAGTCCTGGTTGGTTCGGTCCTGTTTTTCTTCTTCATAGACAAATCCATTTCACCGCATTGGCAGATCAGCACCTCGTTCGTGCTGGTGACCTGGTCCGCACCTTCCGGATGATCAGTATTTTTCGTGTGGAGTCTCTCCAGAGTGTGGTTCAAGCGATGCTTTTTGAAAGATTTAAGATAACGGAACTGCATGCCGCACACGTCGCACGTGAACAATTTGTCGGCCGGCAGCCGCGCGCGATGGTTTTGCTCCCTGTGCTTGACGTACGCGGATCTGTATCTGTAGCTCTGGCCGCATTGCTCGCAAACGAACGGTTTATCTTCGCACGAGGACTGCGAGGCGTGTTGTAGAGCGGCGTGCCTTTCGAGCAGCCACGCGGAAGGGAAAGAGGCGAGGCACACGCCGCAACGGCGTCTATCTGTGTGAAGCAAGTGGCGACTCTGATAGGTCATACAGTCGTCGCTTAAGTACCTGCGCAAACGGCACGCCTGAAGAGCCAACAGAGGCGACCAAAGCGGCATCGCAGTCGGGCTGCGGGATGGAATTGGACTCGGAATGCTCGGCGAACCGCACGACATGTCCAAGCACATCTGAAAAGCAAATATCACATTTGGATTATCGCTGTGTCAGTGAAATGGTCGGTGACGATCTCAAAAACATACCTGTTGATTTCCTTGCAATGGTGACCGCGTTTCGGGTATAATTAAAATAATGGTTCTGTAATGATTGTAGAGCTTTTATTTGTCAAAATTGTATTTTTACAGCTATGATATGCTTATATTTGTTTCAAAAGTTACAATGACCAACAGTGATCGGTCTATTTACTGTTGCACAATTGACGAAACACTATACCAATTTGATCCTCGACCGATTTGATATATTGTATGTATCTCTCAACAAAATCATACCGCTCTCAGTTACAACATTATGAACTATTAATAATAATGTTAAGGCAAAACAGATTTGTCTATTCTAAAATGTCAACAATGAATGTTAAATAAAACGGCTTAAGGGAAACAATCGTTCCTTTCTCTATGAGGAATGAACGATTATTAAGCTCTATAAAAAAGTGGACCTACATTATTTGAACTTGTGCTGAATATAATTCATTACACATAATACACAAAATCGTTTACGCCACGTGTATTTGAATCTGAACACCCATTATCATATTGCATCTCACAGGCGAACAGTTCCGTGTCAGATCTGAATAGACGTGACGAAAGCGATTCCCGGTGTATCCTATGCCAATACAATTGGTAGTCACAAAAACTTTAAACCTAAATAAGTTACAATAAACAAATTATTATAATTAATAAAACAAATTGTACCGATATACAATAATTAATACACCTACAGGAACTTAGAAAAATTGCAATATAAGTTCTATATTTAGGTATGCCACTTAAAATAGTAAGTCAATCACAACTAGCCGGTGTTCGCTCGCGCGATCGTAGCCCCGATCGCCTCGTGGATGAATCTTAACATGTTTGAATGTTTTTCGAAGAAATCTATAGCGGTAGTGTGTATTGGTCGTGTTAAATAGGTTAGCACTGGCACATATGTTCAACGCTTCGACATAGAAGTATTCACT
>DWEM01003356.1:0-10796 GCA_018245935.1 Agara belti belti | reverse complement strand
AGTAACATCTGAACGAGCGAGCCTATAGCCAGAAACGCCGCAAGCGACTCTTGCACCGCGTATGTTATTATATAGTTGAAAAGTAACCTTTGAGTTTTAAATGTTCATACAAATATGTTAAGTAACAAGCACTGTAATAAAGAAAAAATGGTTAATAATTGTGCTATACCCTATAACCTAGTTTTCATACTTATCTAATTGACTTACATGTATTGAATCACCAGACAATTACCACAAAGCGAACGCTTTAAAAATTCATTCCTATTCCTATATTGTCTATACCCGTACATACACCGTGGTCCAACGGATTTTTTTTTATTCAACACGTCCAGCTTCAAATCAAAGTACAATGCAGTGTGGCGGCATGGACGCTCTAAAGACTAGCCTTTGTGCGAGCATTGAGCCGTAGCTATTAATCCTGTCTATGAAAAAAAATATTACTCCCCGTCACTTTGCGGCATCAGTACATATTGTTACGGTAAAATGTGAACTCACTCTCATAGTATAAAACGAAACTTATTTTATTCGTGTTTTAGAATCTCTCATCATCGTTAACGTAATGTGCAGTGGATTTTACATTTCTTTGGCACTTTCGGAAATACTAGAAAAAATTGTTTTAATATAAACAAAATATATGAATTTATAGGTTTGAGTACGATATTTAAGAAACATTTATTGTTTCTTTTAAAGGATAGGTACTTTCGCTCTCTCTGTGAATTGGTTGCAGAAATATATATACATTAAGTAAAGTTTAAATAAATTTAAATAGTCTTAAATAATACGTCAGGTGTGTGAATTCAGCATTTGATCGCAGCGAATTATTCTCTAATAATATTCTCTACCTGTTACTTGCCTGGGTTTAAAATGATTTTCATGTTAAAGGGACGCCGAGATAAAAACTTATAATGCTTTTATCAAGACGCCCGTACCATTCGCCTCCTGGCAACCTATCGGATGCGCCAGATCAAGTATCGCAATTGGAAAATTTGAAATTTTAAATGATTTAAGACACTTGGGAGAACTGAACTTTGACAATAATTCTCTGTTAAATAAGTATTATTCATAGGTAACCCGTAATTCTGTATGTATGGTAGGTAAATTGGATGGATGCCTTAAAATACTGATTAAAACAAAAGATTAGGTACTATCTGAAAGGACAAGGTGGATTGTGATTAGTAGGTATATTTACTGTCGAGTCTAATAGTTGTCTATTTTCAACTGACTATCTACTATTATGACTATATCTATTTAACCCGAGCATTATTTTACCAGGAGGGTTAATTTTGAATGCCGTCGCATCTTACGCATAATGAGGTTTACACTCGTAAATTAGGCAGGTGTAGGTACAATTTTAAAGCGTTTCTGTTAGCTGCAATTTCGCAAGACTGCTAATGTAATTCAATTTCATCATCTGTATAACGATGGGTTCGGCGCGGACTTAACGAGATGTTAAAGCTCAAAGAAAAAGATAAAAGTTTCCTTTCAAGCGCTTCGTACCAACGAATGAGATGATATCGGGCTTATCTAAGTAATCGATAGGGGATATATTGAGCTATAATGTAGATAACAGATATAGATATTTCCTTTATTAACAACGATTACGAACAAAGTACATACGTATGATTTTTTCAATGTAATAGATACAGCAATGGGGCTTGCAGGTCATTGACATTATATATGTATGTACCTACACAGGTACTTTAAACCTTACAAAGATCGAAAATATTAATTGAAATTAGGCGTTAATACTATAAGCAGTATGAGAATTTTGAGGTGTTACTCATGTACTTTTTCTTATGTATTCAAAGATAAAATACTTAAACGAAAAATAAATTATGTATATTATAATAACTTATTTATGTACAAAGTTTTAATACTTCAAGAAAAAACGTAAAGTATTCATTATTATAGAGTGTATGTATGTACCTTATAATGAATAAAACAATTTGAATTTGAATTTCAATAATAATAGTATCCAATATGCGCCAACATTAACAAGTGTCAGTACAAATGACCGGCACGGTATCCACGACCAACGCAATAGATATTCCGCAGCACGAGTCTGCTATTTTACGAAGTAGTTACTTCGAATAGTAGTAGTAGTGCGACTACGTAAATATGCTTTGGTTCTAATATAACAGCCGATTTATCTTTCCACGGCACTGTGCTGTGAACATACCTTGGCCAATCAATATCCGGTCTCATTTTCATAGTGCAAGCTCCTGGATCATTTGAAATCGATTTAAAAAAACCGCATCTAGCGGAGATTAAAGCAATTTCTGGTGAAAAATAATTCCGTTCGTCTGTACGCGTTACAAGTTTGTTATGAAGATTGAACAAGTTGTGGTGGTATGTATTGAAAATTGCGCTATTAAACATCCAACATCTCCTCGTCTGTTATTAGAGTTATTGAGTAAGTCGTATTACCATAAATTTTCTTTAGAGATATTGTGGCTTGAAGATCCTCGTCAATAATTCAAGGTTTGAATAATTCAGCAGTCGTTTTAGGATAATTCCCAAATTGAAGGTTTCACGGTTACGCGTCGACTGTAATGAAGTGAACTTTTTGCTCAGACAGAATTCGCTGTTTCTTGTCGTATCAGAAACGTTATGTAAAAGTTTAGCGCTTATTCATATATAACATGTACTTGTTTTTACTAATGTATTATTATATATACAATGGAGGTGTGCGAGGTACTAACGGGTACATCTAATTGTGATTGAAAGCTTTTCAGGTTTTAGTTAATACAATTCAAACTGGAATGCAAGAGTACAAACACTGCTGCATAGCGGCCTGAGAGGTGCAGCGGATTAACAATCAATCAAGTCTTCGAGGCGGGTTAAATCTTCCGATAGGCGCGTCGGCCAATAACCCGCACGTCGACCAATCACTGTACTGGAAAAGCGTAGTGGAGTTTTTATTCTAATCTATTTTCTTACGTAACATCACGCCTGTATTCCCCGAAGGGGTGGGCAGAGGAGTGTAGTACACCCCCGCAATTCACCAGTTACGTTTAAGTCCCACAATGGAGTAGGTGGTGAGCCTATTGCCATGCACCGGGCACACATCCCGACTCTGAGTCACTACTAGAAATTCTAAATTAGAAAAATCCAGCAGTATCCAACCCGGGATTTGAACCCGGGATTTGCCGCTCGGCGGTCGCGCTAGCAACCGCTCGACCAACGAGGCAGTTAAGTCTCTTTTCTTAGTTGAGCGTATTAGTTGCTGGATTATTATTCTACTTTATATTTGCCGAGGAATATTAAAAGCTTCAACAAAATTTAGGTCAAGCAAAAGTAAGCATCATGAAACATATTTAACTAAAATAATTATTAAATTTCAATTAACCTTTATCGGACTTGATTTAACGCGTTTTGAGGTTATTAATGACGCTCACCGAAATGGCTTCGTTTAATGAAGTCGTGAAAGAAAGTTAAGTATACTTAAAAAGGCGAATTTAATTCGATTTCAATCTTCTTGAACGAATGTTTCAGTTTAAAATAGCCGCTATTGAGATGCTGCAAAATACCCTGAAGCGAAAAACGGAACTGTCGTTCGTAGTAAATTAGAATAAATTATTCAATCGCTATATAAAAGTCCAAATTTCAAGTGATGAGGTCGAAATAATTTCCCATAACTGCGAAATGAGCCAGCAGAAAAGGTGTGATGAAATGAAGATAGCTTATTTATTTAGACAGATTGGAGTCCGTGGTAAATTTGTAATTAAACTTTCGAACCTACCAAGATTGGCTGTTCTTCGTGTAGCAACATGTCAATGGTCAAGTTACTTTATTGCATAGACAACTTTTAACTTGTATATCTGTAAAAGTGGTGAGAAGCTTGATTTTCCTGCAGTTCACAATATCTCCCGGCAAAGCGTTCCAAGACGAAATAACATTGCTCCTTCATGTTGCGCCAACACGCGAACTTCCGATGTATTAACTAGCGTAAACTTGTTAAGCTGCATTGATTTTATAACCGGCAACTTCGCGTCGTGCGTTCCAAGCCTTTAACTTAAGGCTTACTTCAGATGTGAAGCCAGAAAAGTTAGATAGTCTAGCGAAAGTAGTTTGCAACAACAACAGCCCTCGTTTGTCTCTAAGTGTGTTTTCGTACAAAACTACTTTCTTTATGTGTTTCTTGATTGTAGTTGCAATGGTGTTTGTGGGACGGTGGCCGATTTGTGGGATTTGGGGAAACTGCAGAATGAATTATTTGAATTAAACAATATAGGTATTATATACATGTATATACATTCTTCTATTATAATATCTACTTGATCAAAGCAAACAATTGTTCGCTTGTAACACATCTTCTTTAAAAAAAGAATGTTATGTTACAAAAGTTATGATTTAAAGATATTTTAAAAGTTCCACTTAGATCTCACTTATTTTGCAAGATTTTTGTACCAAATTGGCTTTCTTTCACATTTATGTTTTTGGTGGTATTTATATTTCCTGTACTCGTGTCTATGTCAATCATTTTAGAAATAACAGTTAATTTCAATGGAATAGAATTTGATCATGGCATGGAAATTCAGTACAGATTTTTTTGAGTTATTCGTTAGCATTCTTAACCTTTCGACTGTCCATATTAATGTTTTATAAGAATTTTATTCGTGCGAAGTGATCGCAGCAAACAGACCAGGTGGGTACTGACACATAAAGTGTTCTGGCGCTGCAGCAGACACATTTTACTGTCTTTACCGCCTGATAAAGTCCGGCGGGCCTTTGTTCACGCCACTGTTCTTGCAAATTTAAAAGCAATCCTCGCAGTAAACTCGCCTTCAGCTCGCAGCTCCGCGATATCGGACGATGAATAAATTATTTTCACGCGATCGGATATGCATGTATTGGAAAGGCATCGCATCAATCGGGATTACCTAGTGATCCTAACCATGACATTTTGTAACTAAAATAAAATATTTAAGGGGTAAGGAAAAAGTTCCACTTTGTCTTCTCACTACGACGATTGTAAACATTCTGCAGTTTTAAGCAATTAAAAGAAATTATGAACAGAAAGTGATTTTATGTCTCATTGTCACTTTAAATATTGAAAGCCATGAAATTCTGTGAAAAATCAATTAATTATAGTAGCTTGGGAAATGGTCGGTGCGGCATTTAACCTTATATTAATTATAACTTATAATATTAAGCCATGTAATGGGAAGAGCTATGGATGTGATTCTATTAATTAATATCAAATATTGAATAAAAAATATAAAAATCCTAACCGATAGAAATAAACAATGCATGTTATTGACAGATAACTTTCTTTCACTTATGAAGTCTATTGAATGCGAACTACAATGTTAGCGAAATGAACGGGATAAAGGTAGCCAGTCGACGTATTTTTTAGGGTTACATAACTTCACCTTAAATCTTGTTGGAGCCTTCCTGGATAGTTTACAAACTTCTGACAAGCGGTTTAGATACTAACTTGTATCTTCGAAAATGTACTCTATACTAAATTCCAGGTCTTCTCAAGTTGCACGGATAGACCATGCCAAGAGTTACAGCTAGATAGATTGAAAACGAAAAGTTATAGTTTCTCAGCTTTTATAATTGATCGATGGACTGTGTAACTTTGAAGGAGCATCTGTTGAGCCGTGAAGACTATAGTTAATGTCTTTAAAGGACACGTTCTTTTAGTAATATCTACTTTGTGTATGCACACGGTTTGGCACTTACAAAAACATATATCGAGGATTTATTCGTTGCCACGGAATTGTTAAATCATTCTAACAAATAATAATAATATGTGTACGACATATTTTACTTATTTCATTAATGTCTGTATATCGACATAGACAAATAAATGCAGGAGTGCAGTTCTTACATTGCAACAGCTTCATGCTAACTTAACGTATACAATGTGGCATTAAAATTGCAGTGATGCAGCTGCCCACCGGCTTGGAGAGCGCACTATGTGCTTGCGACAGGTTGTTTATCTAAGGGAGGACTTATTGTCCTTTTGTCAATTTTTTTTCCAACTCTTTTTTATTGCTCCACTGCTGGACCGGGTTGCTTCTTATAGTGAGAGGGATTCAAAGACTTTTCATTTATAACTAATTTCATATATTGTGTATATGAATATTTACAAGTATTTACACGTTGAAATTTGTTGATTTACCCTGTTTTGGGTAGTTATTTAATAGTTATAAAAAGATTACAATAAGATCTATTGTGTGTAGAAAAATAGGTATGTAGAAAAAGAACAGCGTTTTTTATATGTTCAGAGTAGTATAAGTGTAGTATAATAGTAGTATAATTGGGATAATTCCGCACACGACTGTTTCCAAGTTAGGCAACTAAATGCTTATGTTATATCTGGACAGTTGATAACATACATATATACATAAAACATATTGCTTATACAGATATTTCATTTATTACACCCAGACACAAAACAAGCAAATATGCTCTCACGAATGATTGTCCTGGTTAGAAATCGAAGCCATGACCTCCTATTCAGCAGTCCACATTACTAAACACTAGACCAAGAGGTGGCTGTATAGCGGTATAAAGTTAAGACTGAAATTAATCCAGGTGTATTATTATTAATACTGCTTTAAAGTCCTGTAGCGCGGATACTTACGTGATTGAAGCGCTGGACTAACGCTAGTACGGCGCCGAACGTCAGTAACCGGTCCTCAATAAATAACTGCGCTGTTTAGAGCACAGCGCATACATTGGCTTAGTCGGATTTTTTGGAGTTAACCTTCCTCCGATAGTAAATTCCAGATTAGGCCCGATCCGACTCCGTAACAGTAAACAAGAGCAAACTACGGTTCGGCTTTGCTGATACATTTCTAATCGCATTTCGTTCAGAGAAATAGCAATGCTCTGTAATAAAACGAGTGAAATTTCTTAACCTTTTCAGATTCGCAAACCGGTTTTTCTCGGTTTACCGATGTATCATGTCAGCGTTATATTTCATTAGTGTTTTCATTGTACACGTTAACGATTTCGTAGGGTTGTTTTAAACGTGTCGTTTTGTATTATAACTGAACATGACCTACTGACTTAATGTCTTATGTCTCGTTGATAGAACGGAATGCGTTTATAGTTCTTCACCAGCTCGGCCGGTTTTGGGTTGCAGATTTAATTTCGTTCCGCGTCTTGCTGACGCTTTTCGCATCTGCTATTATGAAACGGCGTCACGTCTGTATCGGACGTCAGTGCCTCCTTTAGGATTCTCTCCGAGAACCTGTTTAGGAATATTAATTGAATTTGAAGGAAAAGAGTGGCTGATCCAGCAGAGCGCAGCTGCGTGGTAGCTGGCAATCCATTTAGAAACGATAAAAAAAATGAACATAATATGCATCATTCAACCTGTATACTTAGACTGCATAACCTACAAAGAAACCCTGCATATTTGAAATAGGAAATAAAAGTATTTATAGCACGTTATGTGTCCAGTTCTTTGGGTAGTAGTATTATATCTGTGCGGTTATTAATTTGTTTTAATTATTAAATAAATTACAGATTTTAATTTTTGTATGAAGTTGCTTCAATTTGCAATGAATGTACGAAATTTCAATTAAAAATTACAGTTAAATGTGCATGTAAATTGTAATTTCGCTTAAAGGTGCATTGTTATATTTAATTAATTCATCATTCAAAATTGCATATTGATATGGTGTGTAATATATGCGCTGGAAGTTAAAAAAATAGATCAAATAGTATTATATGTAGAATGGTGTATGTATTTGGCGCTTTTATAGTAAAGTTCCAAATTTTAGTATTTGGCAATAGCTCTAGAAAGCGGTACGAAAACAAAAATTGAACAGTGAAACTTGTCGTTTGTAGTGTTTCGAAGGCAACCAAGTGTGTAAACTGTCTGAAAACCGGATAAAAAGAACAAAGTACAAAGATAACAAGATAATCGCGTCTGGAGCACTTCCTATAAGAGAGTTGCGCACAATTTGCTCGTGTCAACGTCGCGGCCCGCAGTTCCGGCACTTTTTAATCGGTTTCAGTTTCTTTGTCAACTATCCAAGAGTCAAGTAACGTTTAAAATGCCTTCTACCTACTCGACTTACAGTTAATTAAAACTATTTTACTTCGAGTAATAAGAATACTTTAAACAAAGACTATTGTGATAGCCACTTCAGTAATACTATGAGCGGAACTTTGTAATAACCGCTAGAGGAAAAACTCCAGTGCTTCAGTTTTATTGGCTTATTTTATACTATCTTATACCAAGAGATAACAGAGAAGGATTTTGAAAAAACTATTTTCATAATATTTATGTTATAAAAATACTAGGGATTTTACTTTTTTAAATAAGAAGACCATTCGTAATTTTTAAATGGCATAATACTTATGTTTTGATTTTAGTACGGATGTAATTAAGATTTATTTATCACCATCGGAAAATGGGCATCATCGTGAAAAAAATATTCTTACACCAACACACGTGTATACATTTGTTAAGTTCGTATATAACTGCTTATTTTTGTATTGATTTGTTCTCTTTTAATTATACCAAGATGTGATAGTGTCTGCGGAGGGTGGGCGGCTGAATGTAGCGGAAAAGAATCCAACAGGAAACTCTATTAAGGAGAGTGCGGGACGCTTAGTACGGAATTAAGTTTAGATTGAGTCTATCCTTTAGACTGCCGCCCGAGACCGTTGTTTAAACACATAGTTTTAATTTTAGACGTTCTGGAATTTAACCCGACATGATAATGGATTCGCGAATAGATTAAAAAACGAGATGTTCTACATAAGGCGGCCGTTTTAAATCAATAATTACTGAAAATGACTAATTTCTGTAAAAAAAACCAAGGGATATTAAAACGTGTAGAAATAATATGGTTAATTCACTTATTGCTTTTTATGAAGTACTCGGATATAGACTGGAAGACAAACAATTTAATCGTTGCTAAATACAGCTCCATATGATAAGGCTTCAGACTATAATCAGTGGATAGTAGAATTACATTACAAATCTCGAAATTAGAAATACACATTACAATTACACATACCGCAACGAAAAGCCCTATAAATCGAGTGTAACTCATTTAAAAGTCTGATTCTACGTGGCATAAACGTTCGGAAAAATTATACACAAAGTAAAACCTCGGGTTTTATCACAATTTTATTTTTCATTGTATCGTGGGATCGCCCTATGGATTTAACAAATAATGACTAGAAATCATGCCGATTGCCTCTATTAAGACCGCTTATCAGCTGTAATTGCTGGAATGTCTAGAGCTTTAACGTTGCATTTTTATTTCCTGCACGACAACATATTTACACGATATCATATTTTTTTTTAAATCATATTTCAAAATGCATTTGATAATTTTTGTAAAGGTTGCTGTAATTATATATGTGTGACACATTTAGTAATATCACATTTATTTTATTGACTTAATACAAAATTAGCTAATATTGTCCATTATCTGAAACTTTATTTTGAGATGTTAAAACATTAGATAGAGTTTAGAAATTACGTGTAAACTTAAAAGTGGTCAGTCGACTTGGAACTCTATTCTTGCCTTGTGTCCATTGAATATCCTGTGACACTGTTTTTGGTTAGATTACTCAATGCGCTCTTAGATACTTGTAAGTACTTGTCACCATTTGCCACATGAACCTTACAATACTTGACCGTTCGTTTACTGTGAATCATTTAAAATGCTGTAGAAAATAACTTACATTTAAGACTTGTAATGTGAACTTTCAGACGGATCGACCTTCTTATTATTCTCAGGAATATCAATGAAGACGCCACTCTTTGTGATTTTTGAGAATAAAAATACAGAATATGTGTATACGTAATACATTGCTATAAGACGTACTTTATGTTCTATTTACATTCCGATCGTTACACCTGTTATAAGTTGAACGTGAAAAAAATGGTACCAGGCTATGGAACGTTTATATTTGGTCAATTGAATAATTCTATTCAAATTCAAATTCTATTCAAATTCAAATTCTTCAAGTTATTTTCTTGCATATGGTTTTTATACAAAGCGTATTTGTTTTTTTATATCCTTAAACTCTGCATTGGAGACGAGAGTAAATAACAGTTATATTAAACCGATATGTCGGAGAATACGATTGGAACGTCAAGTTTGAAATGACTTGGGTGTGTTGGGAGTTTTAAGGTCGGTAATGATGTAAATTTCAATATCAGTGAAAAATTAAAACAAGAGGATGCTGGCGATAGCAAGAGGGGTTATCGTGTTATTCGAACCGCAACCTGGGACTTTTTTGTAGGCGTATCCTGTAAATGTGTAAAATGTGCAATAAAATGTAACGTCAACATTTATTAACATAATTTAACAATTGCAAAGAAATGTTGAACTTAAAGTTTAAATAAAAAAATTCAAATAAACTCAAGTTTTTCATAAACATTATATAAAGTACCTACTAGACAAAAAAGTTCATTTAGTTTGTATATTTCGACATCAAAAATATAGCTCCATGTTTTATTTATGAGCATTGAGTATTTATGAAGCAAGAAATTGTATTCTATGCTGAATTATTAATATACATAAAAGGTTTAGAATTTTGTGTTTTCAGGTCATTTCTTGAATTTCTTATCTATATTGCAATGAAACTTAAACAAACTGAAAACTTTCGTCTTCAAAAGCTACGTACCTAATGTATAAAACATCGACCGAGCTGTGATTTAGTGTGCTAAAGTTAAAATAAATAGTTCAGTGTTTATGAAAGAAAAAATATAAGACGATTATAACTCTATATAAACGTAACATCACGCCTGTATTCCCCGAAGGGGTAGGCAGAGGAGTGTAGTACACCCCCACATTTCACCAGTT
>DWEM01003355.1:0-10796 GCA_018245935.1 Agara belti belti | reverse complement strand
CCTAGCCTCATTACTCCTCGCGCTGCTGAGCGCGGCGGGCGTGAGCGCGAGCGAGGACGCGGACGACGTGGTGATGACGCTCGCCGCGCTGGACGCGCCGCGCCGCCGGCCCGACGCGCTCGAGGACGTCGTCGACGACGAGTTGGTGCGGCTCGTGCGCGGCGGCGGGTGCTCCTCGAACGGGGGCGGCGGCGTCGAGCAGCACGACGGCGCCGCGGCTGGCGGACAACTAGCGTTACTCACTAGCGAGTAGTTGGTACGGGGCTCGCCGGTCGATGATGCACAAACGACTAATAGACTAACGTTCATTGAGACTCGCGGAACTAGCAACATGATAATACCGTATGATCGCACGATCGAACGAGGCATGTCACAGGATGCCGTTGCGAATGCTGAGATGGAAAAATAGATGGTAAAGTAGTAGCGGCTACACTACAAGGTCGGTAATATTGACTAGATTATCGGTTAGGAATTGTTTTACCTCATTAACTAATTAAAATTTGATCCGATTGTAGTTATAAAGAAATATCCTTTTGTACGGTGTACTTCCAAATCAACGTGTTTAGTAGTAGTAGTATAGATGTGTTCAATAAGTAGAAAAGTAATATTTATTTTTCATATATAGAAATTCTAGAAATTTCCGTGTCTCTATTTTGAATTACATATGAAACGAAATCGATGTATCAATAATGTTATGAATGCAATGCATTAACATTGTCTTTGGAATATTTATCTGCCAAAGAATAATCCCTCATATTCAATACTTTTAAAAATCGTTCGTGATGTGGTTGCAGAAACATTCATATTATTGCCTTGTTATTAGAACGATCTATTTAATGTGAAAATACGCGAATTTTGAGATTGAAATGGCATATAAAATGTTTAGGGGTGCTAAAGGGGGAAGCAAAAACTGGACATACAGCAGATCAAGTAGGACAATAAATGAAACTGACGCACGCCATGACTATGTGTCACAATTAATGTTGTGTCTTTTACCTTATATCTTTACGTATGATAAGGCATAGCAGGTTTGATTTATGGATAATAATGGATATTATAAAATGTAAAACTAATTTGCAAAAAAACAATTAAATGGATTATAGATTTAAATGAGCTCTACCAAACGTGATGACCAAATCTACTGTACAATAACGTGCGTCAAATTATGTTTATACGCACGTCAAAATAATTACTTCTACAAGACAAGTAAGATGTACGATTATATTAATTTTACATCATACAAAAACCCACGATACTGTATATTGCAGAAAACAACTATTAATAATTAAAATATGATGCACTATTCAAATTACGGACATATAATTTAGGATATAGAGTATAAAAAAATAATTTAAATTACATACATTTACAGCATTAAATTAATAATAACATCAAATATAAAATGGCAGTAGTCAGGCAGAAAACAACATGCAATCACAACAAACGCAAAACGTGCAAAAAATGGAATATCAACAACAATTAATAGAAAACGTGTCCAACATTAAAAGTTCGGAAACAACAATTAAACATTGCAAAAACAAATAAACATTTAATTTCAACAATTATCATGCTATCAAGCTATATATGTTGTATAATCAGTTTCAAGTTCTACTGAAGCGCCGGGAACTTAGTAATCCCTTAACCGCATCGTTAGTGTTCCGTTATTTACAGCGCTTCTTCAATCTCTTTTCTCATCTGGTATATCTTCCTCCGATCGGATCTCCGCTTGAAACTGGTCATCTTCTTACGTCTGGGCACCTTGACCGGTGTCCTGATCTCCGGAACGACTGGGACGGAAAATTTCCGTATTTTCTCGTGTACATTCCCACTGACCGGGTTCGAAGTCGGGCTGAGTGCCGGCGGATCGAAAGCAAAGCTAGGCGGAGCTGGCCCTTTGCACTGCTGTGCGGGCTCAAACATCTTCTTGGTTTCCGTCACTTGAGCACGCTGCATCACGAACCTAGGCGACTTCTGACTGCCTTGAGATGACAACGAACTGTTGTCGGTTGCCGGCTCGACGTTGTATATTTGCTTTTGAAACATATCGATTTTCGCTTTCGCTTTCTTATGACAAATATTTTTGTCCTCGACGCTACCCTTGTGTTTTTCCGTATACGGCCTGATTTCGATTTTCGGCTTCGATGTTTTAGTATCTTTCCTCGTTTTATCTCTCTTCGACTGGTTGAAGTTAAGACGTTTCGTTATTCCCGACATCAACCCGGCCATTGGTTTCGTTTCAGATTTTTCAACGATTTTAACGGCGTCCTTGGATTGTTCCGTTCTGTAATCTTTTTTCTGCGGGATCTTCCTTAAAGTTTTAGCTGCCGTTATAAGATCTGAAGATCGGACATTGTGAACACTTCTCTTTTCGCTAGCAGGTTTCAGTATCACCGCAGAATAATTCAACGTATCATCTCTTTTAGGACTAATATTTCTCACAGCTGAACCCTTAGAACGTCTAGCCGGTATTTGTGGTACTTCCATCTTGACAGTCCCTTCAGGCTTTTGCGATATTTCCCTAATTGCAGAACTAGATGGATCCAGCACGTTTAGTTGCAAACTAGGTGCGTACATGTTTGAAACTTTGAAAGTATCATTCGGTCGTGGTGTCGTAAATCTCATAGTCGGGCTGGTCGAACGCCTAGCACCGCTCAGTTGTGGAGACATAGAACCCATTGTCTGAGAAATTAAACATTTAGTACCGCTTGGTCCTGCTGACGTAGAACTCATTGTTGGATTAGTCCTGCCTTTAGTAATACTCGGTAGTGGTGACGGGGATGTCATTGTCGGATTGGACATCCGCCTAGAATCGCTCGGTCCTGGTGATAGGGATCTCATTGTAAGACCAGTCATGCGTCTGCTGTCGTTACGTTGTGGTGACGTGGATCTCATTGTAGGTTCAGTCATGCGTCTGGTGACGTTAGGTTGTGGTGACATGGATCTCATTGTAGGACCGGTCATGCGTCTGCTGACGTTCGGTTGTGGCGACATAGGTCTCATTGTTGGACCAGTCATGCATCTGGTGTCATTCAGTTGTGGTGATATGGATCTCATTGTCGGGCTACTCATGCGTCTGGTGTCGTACGGTTGTGATGACATGGATTTCATTGTCGGACTAGTCATGCGTCTGATGTCGTACGGTTGTGGTGACATGGATCTCATTGTAGGATCAGTCGTGCGTCTGGTACCGCTCGGTCGTGGCGACATAGATGTCATTGTTTCACTAACAGAGCGTCTAGCGGATGCGAAATTATCATCTATGTCTTTCAATTTATTGGTAGGTCTTAGTGAATTGCTTTTAACAACGGGACTTGTAGATCGGCTTGCACGTAAGAAATTTTCATCAGATTTAAACGTAGCCGGACTCTTCGACCGCCTGCCAGTTCTAAGATTTTGGTCTTTATATGTTGGCTTCGTTTCTTCCTCGCTGCTTGATTCTGTCATCGATGTGTCGTCATAGTTGCCAGTGTCCAAGTGTTGTCTGACCATGTTATCAATATTGAACTTCGACATCATTGTGCTCTGCACGAACAAGCCCTTCGAGGGGTGCGACCTTTCGGTAATGCTCTCGCCCTCCTCCACGTAGTCTAAGAAAGAGTTAGACGAGACAAGCTTCTCGATCTTGACGGAATGATCGGATATAGACGGCTGCATACGACATGCAACAGGCTCTTTAAACTTAAAATCATGCCCATAGAACCAAAAATCATCATCGCTACTGGTGATAGGCGTCTGCGGTGGTATATCGTTGACTGATATGTTTAAGTGATAATCACCTTTAGTGTCGAGGCTGCAGGGTTGCGAGCCACCACCGCGTTTCGGTTTCGGGGACCCTCGAGGCGGTACCGGCGGCGGTACCCTTTGCTTCTGGGACCCTTTGAGCACCGCCGGGAAAGCCACGTCCGGCTCGAGCGACGTTTTAGCGCTCACTTGCGTCAGTTTAGCGGCGGGCGCCGTGGACACGGGAGACGTCAACGACGTCGGCGTTATATGCGCTGTGACGTCAGACAGGGATACTACACGTTCGAAAAAAAACAAACTCGCAAACATGTATAGTTTATTAGACAGAATTAAATTAGAATAATAATGTACATTGTATAAACGTATTTGGCACGGGTGAGGACAGTTAAAGTTAAAATACAGAGTAGAAAATAAGAAATAAAATTTGTGTTTAAAAATGGAAGCGTCAAGTTTATAGTAGTCGTTATTTATTTGGCGGTCATTTTGACATTAGATATCCAAAATGGCGTGTTTGTATTTATATTTTTTCGATTGAGCTTGACCGTTAATGAATCGTATTATTATTGGTGCATTGTTAGAAAAATTAAGTGATTGTTTATGGTATAATAGAAATAATAGAGATATATGTATGTCATGCAGTTGTTGGAGTTGGCACAAAGTGAATTGGTATACCCAATAAAAGATCCGATAGGTCAATAGCAGCATGAAAAGAAGAGAATTACGACAATAAGTTTATTGTATTGAAAAATCCGCGATTGAGACTATTACATACGTGGAACACAAAAATGCAATCTGTTACTAAATAAAGATTACACCTGCCAACGTCAAAAAATAAAAATAAATAAGCCAAACAAAAGTAACTGGACGTTGCAACAGCTGCTTGCAACAAAAAACTTAAAAAACCAGAGACAATTTCTTTAAAAAAAAAGAGAACAAAAACAAAGCTTTTTTTCGATTGCAACACAAACGGCAGTTTTTTTTAGGCAGCTTAAATGGACGACAAACGAAAATAAACATCTCAAACACGCCAATGACATATTTACAGCGGAAAACCTTATTTTCAGTCTCACCTGCTTTCACTCCCGAAACTCCACTCGAACTTGCCGTCGCTATTCCGGTAAGCGTGAAAATATTACAATCATAAATAACGATTCGCAATAAAGCCTCGACAGAGGTCAAATGACATAACATATTAAATTATTAATTTATATCAATTAAATTTTGACGTTCATCAAGTATATATTGACTGCTTGGTAAAATATTGTTTAAATTTGAAAACACAAAATTAATCGTGTTCATGTCGGCACTGCTGGGGCTCGAACCCGGAACCATCTACACAGCATTTACAGAAGCTAAGTGGATTCAAAACTTCCTGTCTCATAGGTCACACAAAAGTAACATAAAATTAATAGGAGTATATAATTACGGTAGCTAATATTTATACTAATCTTGAATGAGTAATACGCACTCGGCTTGACTATGGCCTTAAAGCCTTCTTATTGTGAGAGGAAACCAGGGACCAACAAAAAAAAAGGTGAAAAGAATTGAGTCAATTGCTTATTTCCCACAAGACGCTAAAAGCAATTATAGAATTACATTCAACGAAAAGGAATGCAAACTAGCTAAAGTGAAAATATATATAACGTGTACTATAATATACATACGTATATACAGAAGTTTTAGCAAAAGAAAAGATACAGCAGTACAAAAAGGTGCTACTATACATCCATAATCAAAGGTTCGTAACCGTCCGCATGTTACACTTAAGTCATAGAGTCTATGGTTTTGCTGTCAAACTGTTATATCATCATTCTTCCGGATGCTCGAAGCGATAGAACAGGAAATGCTCGGAACTTCGAACAGAAGTCCGGTCTTTGTTTGTCTATGGTACACCAATGTTGCCAGTAGATATGAATTCAAAGTCTCTAAGTAAAACAAATGATCATATATAAACTTCGTTTAATTCAAAATTACATTATATACATAGTGTAAAGTTTTGGCCAGGCGTAGTTAACTTACATTTCATACAAAAACACATACTGACCAACACACGACAATAAAATAATTAGATGTTCCGTCATTTACATGTAAAAATGACAATAATTAAATAACTTCGCATCATTTCCACGTTACAATCTAAATGTGGTGAAATTTTAAATTAATAATCAATGTTATCATTCATTTTCAATACTATGGAAATATTGCAAAAAGTAAATTTTGATAATCAATTTTTTTGCTTCATATTCGATTCTGATTTTCTTTTACAATAGTCATTCGATTTTTTAAAAAAGGTTGCAATTATTATTCCATCAACATTATGAACCCATATCAAAATTTCATTTATATTAAATACATTTCATTTCAATTTATAAAATCTTCAACAATTTAACTTGCAGTCTTTCAATACCCACAGTGTCGCACACATAATAAACAATTTAAGATTAAATTTTAACAACAATACAATATAATTAATAATAATAATAATAATAATAAACAAGGTAACCAGTCACTGACACGTTTGTGCGTAGAACTAATTAAGCAGTAATATTCGCAAAAATGTACATAGAATGGTCTGATAAACAACGTTATGGTAATAAAAAAACCAAACCAATCATATTTTTGTCTTCTAAACTTTTCAAGTGTGTATATAAATGTGAAGAATATAATGAACAAGAGATATTCCCCTTACATTTCATATTTTGGTATCAAAAAATATAATATACTTCGCTTTTAAAAATCACTAAAACACCACGCTACCTTTACACACCACATTCAACATTCACAGAGAATGTCGGAAAACTTATTGAAAAGTCAGAGAAAAGTCAATCGGGCAAACTTAGCATTCGATCTGGCAACCCCGAAAGCACACGTCACAATTCTCGCAAAATATCCCTATACACCTTTGTCTTTTTATAATGTAGGTGGAAATATTGAGAAAAAAGTTATGATAAATATGGGGGACGATACGTGACAAAAAAAACGATTTTATATACAAAAATTGTGACCATAAATTATTGTGTGCGCAGGAATGTAATCGGATGAGGTAAACGATATGTATAAGTAGACTTTGTTACAACTACACCTTAGATGGGCGTCAACGACTGGCAACATCGGACGGATGGACGTCAAATTGCCGCTTTTAAGGGAAACTACGAGCTTGTTTAAAAATGAGCTCAACGTCAACCCTAATATTGAACTAACTATAATTAATCATTTATGTTACAATTTCAACACGATTTTTTTATAAACATATTGAAAGTTCGAAAATCAATTCTAAAAGAACAGACAACAGAAATTGTCATTTAATATTCATTATAAAGCATAATGAAGCGTACGAGTATGTGATGTTTTTTTTTTAAATTTTTTGGCGGGGTATCGTTTTTTGTATAATTTTTTTTATTAAACCAACGCTAAATCTAATTATGACCGATGTCAAATCACAACGCCAATGTATATAGCACAAGTAGGGAGAAATAACTATATAAATAAACTTCGCGAACCTGCTTAGAACCTCTGAAAAGAACCTGGACGAGAAGAAAAAATCCAAGCGACGTTCAATGGAAAATCGACCTCAGTGCTCGCGTTTTAAGTTCTAATTCGCCTATTAAAAGCACCGTTTTGTAAATAAACACTAATGTACCACTTTCGTTAAATACCTACGCGTCGAATTCAGATCTACATATTATTAGGTGTACTGACATTAATAAATTTTCTATTTACCTACAAAGCAGTGTTTGAATAGATTTCGTTCTACCTTCGTTTTGTTTTATTCGGAGTCAAAATTGTATGTAGCGCGACTGAATTGACCTGTTAGTTATCGTTGTCATCTTATGTTCGACATGGAAAGATCGATAGTTCAGCAGCCGCAATATGCAGTGTACACACAAGTATGAAATCAACACAGTCGAGCTGAAAGCTACTTGACACCCACAGCATTCTAACCGTTATTGTGTTCAGCATACAGGAGACAATCGCTTCAGTCCACTGGCGGCACCACTATGATGGTGCTGCCGCTGTCCGGCCCCGTGTATATCGCCGCCTTGCCCAGCGGGCGCACGTAGACCACCTCGCTTATGAACCGTTCCGACTCGGAGTCCTTTATGTGCTCGTCGCCGTTCAACTGGACGACGGACACGTGTTCCTTGGTCTGGATCTCCTTGTCGACAAGCGCGCCCAGCGGCGAGTCCGGCCTTATGTACACCGTCTGCGTGGACCTGACCTTCCTGAAGCGCATGTCCTTCGGCAGGGTCGAGGCGTCGCGGGCCTCCAAGCTGGCCGACGGCGTCGCGCTGCGGGTCCTGTAGCTCGAGTTCAAACTCTTCGGCAGCGTGCTCGCGTCCCTCGCGCTCTCGTCCATCGGACTGTCTTTGACCAGGCCGATGTCTATGAAGAACTTCTTGAACTTCTCGACGAACGTCGGCGACTTCGCCCTGTTGAAGCTGCTCGAGAGCCGCTCGTTCGAATGTTCCTTCGAGCTGACCTCGTCGATCCTCTCCGGTATGTTCGACATGCTCTTGTGCTTCTCTAGAACGTTCGACCGCCGCCTCCACGGCTTGTCGTCGTCGTCGTCGTCTATGAACGGTATGTCCTGCAGGTTGTTCTCGTTCCTCGTGTCGACGGCCGCGTCCTTCAGCACCTTGACGGGCGCGTACGTCGCGTGCGGCTCCGCGATGAATATCTGCGGCACGCTGGTGCTCGTGTTGTCGGTCTGTATGCCGCTATCGGCGAGGCTGCCGTTGATGTGCGAGCTGCCGGCGCCCGTGCTGAGCACCTTGGTCAGCTGGTCGGACAGCGACTCCATGCGGCTCTGAACGGACGAGCGGTACGCGTTGTCCGCGTACGACGTGCCCGGTATGTCGAAGTCGATCCGCCTCTGGAACGTGCCCATTCGGTCTCTGTCCGTGACCTTCAATCTGTCGGACAGCACGGACGGGTACTCCGTCGGCATGTGGTGCCTCTGATTCCAGGTCGATATCGTGGTGTCGGTGAAGTCGCTCATGCTAGATCTCATCGAAGATCTAGGTGAGAGTCTCTGTCTCAATAGATCCGGATTATAATCCTTTATCGGCCGCCCGATATACTTGGGTCCTGCATAGAAAGCGGCGTGTTAAAAGTGTCGTAAGTCTGTTTTTGTGGTTTTTTGTTTTTTTTTTTTTGGTTTTTTTGATACATTTCAGTTTATTTTCTCGCCACGCTGCCTCTTCGGGACATGCCGTTACGTTACGGTAGCACACTGACTGACAAACACCGTTAGCACGAACACAAGACACCGACGTATCGATTCGTGGACGGTTCGTCGATAAACTAATTCGAACATTACAAACGCGCACCGTCAAACGACGTAAAAACAACGAGAAGAAAGTCGACGATAACAACAAGAAAAACAACAAAAGAAACATAACTCGAATATATGTATAATGAGGAATAAAATTCCAATATAAAATGCGCACAACATCTAAAAGGCCACAAACACCGGACAGGGATCAGGGTGGGGGTTGTAAAATAAACTGAAATGTATAACAACAGTATAAATAGGAACAAATAATAATTTAAAAAAAACAATCATTGCATTCAACTCGGTGTTAGGGAGGGATCCTGGCTGTGTTAATTAAGTTAATAAACTAAAAAGACAAAAATTATTAACTAAGCCTACTGAATTATTATTAACTACATATTAGTAATTGTGTATTTTTATTTTAAAATAAAACAAAATATATAATTACTACTATCGTCATGCAAAATAAAAACATTTTTTCATAATCTCCAGTAAATAAATAAATATTACCATGCAAAATATATTTAATTAAAATGAAATCCGGCAATATTCCGTAAAAACGTATTTCGACTTTCGCTATGCATTGTTATGTTTACGATTTTTTTTCAATACGTATTTTTTTTGCAAAAATAAAAATACACTTTTTTTTTGTAAATATATTAATGGGGTATATAGATAATAATAAATACCTGATGTATCAATGTCCTCCAGCGGTCTGACCGGCTTGGCGATGCTCTTTCTCTTCGAGGGTGAGTGTTTCAAAGCTGCAAAGTGAACGATGCGATTTTTTTTTTATTTGCGACATTTTGACCACGAGCCGGTGTTACTGTGATATTTCTTGTATATATTTGTTTATTTGTCTCACTCTATAATATATCAATCAGCAGACTACAAACACTGATCGTAAAAATAGTTCATTGGATCGCTTACAATAAATATAAATAAATTTTATCTTAAGCCAACATTTAAGATGAAAACATTTATATATAAAAAAAAATACCTAAATATTGCATTGATAAAACTTTAAAAAAATTCCATAGACTTTTACAATTAAAAATTTTGTTTTTCATCATCATCATCATCATCACCATCACAATAACACCTTGACTCGTGGAAATAGAAATAACAACAAAAATAATAACAGTCTAAAGAAAAAAGAAAAAACGTAGCAATATAACATTACATCTATTGTATGTAAGCGTTGCGCACAAACTTTCCACGTGGCCTCGCAACGAAACCCTCTTTAAAGCGATACTAAGTATTGAAAAGAAAAAATGAAAGAAACAAACAGAGAAAGAAGAAAAAGAGAAGACGTCGAAAAGAAGTAAGTCATGCTTCGGATGTACAGTGACATGAATTAACAACAAAATTGTACCGTTTTCTAAGACGTATGTAAATAGGCGCAAAACAAAGTAAATATATAAATAAATAAAAGAAAATGTATAAATCCATAAATTTACAATTTACAAATTTTCTGTGAATAAAATTATAAAAATAATAAAGAAACGTGAACAGTTAAAATAAAAAGAACAAAAGATAGAAACGAATCAAACACTAAAATGCAAGACATTAAATAAACAAAGTAATAAGTGAAAGCAATTAATTATCCTTTACATAATAGTTTCAATAGTATATAAAAATAAACATAAATTAAAACACAAAGTAAAGGATCATCCACGGACGAAGACATAATCTAAACTGGGATAATGAATCGCAGTAGAAACACAGAAGGGTGGGCGGAAGTGACACACAGTTGCGGCGGAAACGTGTCCAAGGAAAT